>CAJVPP010001953.1:0-17024 GCA_910592005.1 Funneliformis mosseae
ATATTTAAATATTTATAAGTTAATTTAAATTTAACTCAAAATTTGATTTGAACTTGACTCAACTCAAATAAATTCAAATCAAAATTAGTTGAGTTAAACTCGAGTTGAGTCAAATTGAGTCAAATTTAAAATTTATATAACTCAAATCAAGTCGAGTTGAAAGATTTTATAAAATAAATTTGACTCAACTTGACTTGAAAAAAACGAGTTGAATAGAGTTAATCTTTAAACTCAGCTTGACTCAACTTATTTGGAACTCTAATTGTATATATATTCTAAAATCTAAATAGAAGTATTCTATGCTTATACTTCAGATAATAAAATTTAAATACAATTATATCTCCTTATAGTTATACAATTAGATATATAGTGACTTTTAAAGCAAATATACTTATAAAGAAATTACTATAACTGTGATTATGAAGAGGGATTTTTCTTATAATTTAAACTTATCTAAAATTTCAAATGTGTGACTATATATATAATATGCTTATAAAGAGTAACTATATAGAGATCCAATTGTATTAAAATATAATTATTCCTTTATTAATAAACTGATCTTAATAATATCAACTTCTTTAAAATGTTAAAGTCAATAAGCGAAATTATAAGAACCTAATTGAAATATTAATTTTTATAATTATTGTTGAACTATAAATAAATTATAATAAATTTAAATAAATTTAAAAATAATATTTATTTTATGATATAAAATAAAATGAGATTATGGAAATAAAAATAAAAATAAAAAATAAATAAAATATTAAATAAAAAGTCTAAACAAAATAAATAAAGAAATATAACTATAAAGATAAATGAAAATAAAAATGATCAAAGAAAATAATAAATTACTATAAAATACAAAATATAATATTTATAATAAAATAAATTAAGAAATATGAATAAAAAATTAAAATAAGTGAAAGAAATACTTTGAAAAATGATAAAAGAAAATACAATAAGAAGCGAGAAAATATAAAGATATAAGAACTATAAAAAGGAATGAAAAAAATATTATAAAGATGAAATATCTTAGAAAAGACAGATTAGGAATAAAGCATATGAATAAAAATAATTATTAGAAAGAATATTAAGATATATATTTATTAAGAAAAATACAAAGAAAATATAATAATAAATAGCTATTACATAATTAAATTTAACCAAAAAAAATGTATGAAGATGAAATAACTAAGAAATAAAAATAATAAATGATTAAATAAAATATAAGAAAAAGTTAATAAACTATAGATAGAATATGAAATGATTGAAGAGACATAGTTAGATCTTTTTTTTTTACTATATTAAATATTCTACTTGTCTCACAAATCTATTTGTAATTTTATTTTTTTAATAAAATCAGTTATTTTTAATTTTTTTTAGAAATGCTAGTATCTTTACTATACATATTTTTAAAGTATTTCTAATTACTGCCATTTAATTAATAAATTTATTTCAAAAAAGTTATTTATATTGATTTTTTTTTATAAAAAAAAATTAAAAAAATTTTTTGCATTTTAAAACAATAATCACAATAAAATTATAATAAAAAAATAATTTAGAATACTTTATTTAATTAAAAAAAGTTAATTTTCCTATGAAAATTTATTTCTTTTCAATTACAAATGGTAATAAATCTGAATAAATAAATTAATTTACAGAAGGTAAATCCTTATAAATCAAATTCTTAATAAATCAATAAAATTATTTTTTTTATTTTTTTTATAATCATTCTTTTTTTCGTATCTTAATACATTTTACAAAATGACATTTTTAAAGTATTTCTGTAAAGGTATTTTTTTCAATAATAATATTACGAATAGTTACAGTATATTTAATAAAGTTTCATAATTGTAGGTAATGAAATATCCATACAAAAACTTACTTGAAAAAGTGGAATAGATATATAATAGAACAATAGGCAATAAACTATTATTATTAAATATTTATGTTTATTTAGTGTTTTCAGCTTTACCAAATGTGTTTCAAAATAATGCTATTACTAAAAATGTATTTTACGCTATAAAAAACATAATAATAATTGAAGATCTAATAATAATTGTACAATAGAATAATCTAGAATTCAATAATATTCCCGCAATACCTAACTGTAGAAATAGCATTACTAGATAAATACTAAATGCAATTGTAGCTCATTTTATAGCAAATGGAGAATTTGATATCTAAAGACTAAATACTATTTTTGTATTTAGAACAAATAATGATCTTGAATAGTGTGAAAATATCCTCCCCCTTAGTATTAAAAAATTTTTTATTTTATATATTTGAGTCCCTTACACCTATATTCTCTCACTTTCTTAAATATATTTTTTTATATAAGATTCATCATCAGAATGGTATTCCAGACGTATATATTTCTACCATCGTAATATATAAACTAACTTTAAGAGAGCAAATTGATGTTGCACCTTTCAATTATACGTTTAATCAAAATCATTAATGCACTTTATATAGTAAAATTAATATAAAATTTAATATATATTTTTTTTTTCTTAATCTCATCTTTACTTTTGCATTATGTATTACTTTATATGAAATATTTATGATTGTTAAAAATGAATTTATCTTTAAGAGCTTAAAGAATAAAGAGCAAATAAATGTTTTATACTTGATGCAGTAGGCACATGATAAATATATTTATATCATGCGATTAGCAACAGCTTTTAGACATGTTTAATTTTTTCAAGAAATTTTTATTCTTTGACTTCGAAAAGGCCGATGCTAAATTTTTTTTTGATTGCCAAGATAATGAACTTTAATATTAGTAAAAATAGAATTACCAGTAAATTAACTAAATCTTAATTCACTGTTATTTTTTCCATCTCTACCTGCAATGCACTATCCCTAAATGATTAAGTTAATTCTGTAATTTTTATTTCTTTGCTTAAAAAAATGAAAACAAACTTTTTTTCAGATCTTCAGAATAGTCACTTTTTAACTTTCTATTGTTTAGATAGAATAAAGATATTTGAATTGCAAATAAGCAGAAAGAATATTATACACATGTTATGACCTTATGTAGATCTAAATCAAGCAAAATAATAATGTATAGTAGCTTTTGCTTTAGACACTTTTAAAGTTAATTATAATTATAAAATTATTATTATTTTAGTAGGTACTGCATCAATTATATAATTCAATAATTTGAAAAGTTTATTATTGATTTATACAAACTTTTCTACTCTGGTTATTAGTGATCTATCATGATTGATATGGACTGTTTAGTTCTTAGTCATTTATGATTTATTGTGTTTGATGTGTTTTCTTATAATACATCAATTATTAAAACAATATTATTAGAACTATTGCTACCATTTTTTTCATAAAAAGGATGAAGAAATACTCAAGAAGTAAGAGAATTTTAGAAAAATATAATGAAGAAACAAAATGCTGAAATATAAAAAGATGTTCTTATAGAATTAGAAATATATATTAATTCTCAATTTTTCAGCTTTTCTTTATATATAAAAATTATCTGGTATTTTTTAACATATTTTCACTGTGAAGTGTATATTAGAACACATTAACTATATTAATGAAAAATTAAAGATGCCTAATAGTAAAATAAATCAGTTATTTTTTATTTTTATTCTTTTTCTTTTTTTACTTCTTATTTTTACTTCCTTTCAATTTCTTCTTAATGACTTGAGAGATTCTTTAGTTATAATATAAGTCTCAACCTCACATGATTCTGCCTATTCTTTACCTTCACATTCAGCTTTGTCTAGTGTAATCAATTCATATATATACTTATTAACATAATGAAGATTTTTCTGATGAAAAAGATAATATATTAAGGTATCTTTCATATTATATTCTACAAATATAATATTATTTTTCATACAGGACTATAAGTATACAACTTCATCATAATCTTTTATCTAGAAAAGTAAATCATCATATAAGAGTACAGGATATACACCAGTAATACTGTAATTTTTAGAAAAATAATTAATCTCATTATCAGACAAGATATTATTATTTGTCTTATCATAAAGAAATGATTCCACTTTAATAGATTACGAAGTGTATCTTGAGAGTCCTTATATCATAATCAGGCAATAGTTCTTGCAAGGTAATATTATTTTTTATGTTTCTGTATTGATTGCACGAGATCTGATCAGTAGATCGCATCTCTAGAATACTAGATGGAACTACACGTTCATTTTTGCACAGTTCTTGAATTTCTACTATTCTTGATTTGCTATCAAATTCATATTCCTGTTTTAGAGAAAAAGACGATTGTATCTCATGTCAAATTCCTGTCACATCTCTATTAAACTTTTTCTGGTTTGCCTAATCTCTATTAGTATTATCCTAAATGAGATTTTGACTTCCAGGCTATACATATTATTGTCAGTATATTTTGTACTTCTGTTTCTAATATCAATATCCATTTCGCAAGTTGTTTCAAATATTGAAACAGCTATTCTATTTGCTGATCCAGAAATCTTAATGATTTTGAAAGCTGAGTGATATTTATGAAACTAGAAAAATATATACAAACTTTGGGTTTTTATATCTGATCGTTGATAATTCTTTTTAATACATTTTAGGAGGATTTTAGTGAAAAAGTAACATAATCGTAATGTATTTTCAAAAAAAGAAAATAAATTGATATTTGTGACAGAAGTAAAAATAGGGGTTTTTTGTTAAGTTGTTACAGTAAATAGTTCTTCGCTAATGCTCTGGATAATAAAAAAATGCAAGACCATTCACAAATATGCTTGTCACAAGTATCGCTATATATATCTCTATTTTCAGATATTGCGGTTATCCGTTCTGTTGTCTTATAATTATTTGCCAGTTGTTTTTGGAGTATCAAATAATATTTAATGCAGTATTTGCTTAAAGAAAACACAGCAATATTGAAATATACTTGTAAGGTTTCAGAAGCATTTTGTATATAATATTTGATAATTCATTTGTTCTTGACAATATCTCTTAATAACTCCATAACTAATAAATTCTTTATCAGATTGTTTTTTAAATGTATAAATAACACTTAGTAAATTACCTCTTCTTTAGTATTAAAATCCCTTAAATGAATATGGGTTGTTTTGAATTTATGTGATTGTGAGAGAAATTATTGAGTTGTTAAAGTAGGATTAGTTTGCTAATTATTATCATCTTACTCATATTACTATTTTAACCCATCTTTTTGATGATATAAGTGTATGGATCTTGCAAGCTATTTCTACTAAAAAGTTAGATATTTCTAAAGAATAAACACTATAGTTATTCTTTTTTTATAGTTACTACATGTTTCTTTATAAGTGATAGTAATTTTGTAATAAGAAAAAATTTTTTGATAAAAGTTATTGAGAACTTATAATGAGAAAAAATTGATAAACAGTCTGTTAAGGATTGAACAAAGGTTATTGAGGACTTATAAGAGAAAAAAATTTGATAAATAGTCTATTGAAAACTGAGATTAAGATGAAAAAAATGAAAAAAAAGACGATGATAAAGATAGGGAAGAAAAATAACAACATGATAACCTAAATTTCACTCATTTTAAAAAATAAATAAACATTAGCCAACCAGTCAGAGTAGGATTAGAAATCATTTTGCTTCTTAGACAAAGCAGATTCTCTCAACTTTCTTAACAAAAAAAGAAAAATATGTTGAGCAAGTTTTAACGAGAGATAGTGACATAACTTTCACTTTAGTTTATACTAGTTAGTAGAAATAAGATATATTAGAAAGGTTTACATTTACCATACAAAGATGAAATTCTAACATTCTTACAAGGATAAATATATATAACGTATTATTTAAAATTTTAAAAATAAAAAAGTGTAAATAAAAGTTGACAACAGAAATGGTATTACTAATAGAGTAATCATTAAATTTTCTAAATTTCTATGATCTAATTTTTGCATAAGATCCTGGATTTATTAAGTAATCTTTAAATACATTTTTATATCATCTAAGTAATAAAAAAAATTTGAGTGAATTATTTTTTCATAATGTTACTTACATATATAAACACTTTATATTCATAAATCAAATCATATAAAAGCAAATTTAATTTTTTATATATAATTGTATTTATTTTTTGTATATGTAAAATAGTAACTGCAATACTATTTTTTATTAAAAATATGCCTAGTTATTTTGCACTATTATCAACAATTATATGAAAAAAATATCAAAACAAAAATATAGATGTTAATTTAACTTTTCTTTTTAACTAATAACTTTTTTAGGTAAAAACACGAAAGTGAATGACACTATTAAATTAAATAATATTTATGTCATCATTTGTCATAAGCATTAAATCATCTTCAGGTAAATGTAACTACTCTCGTAAATCCTATGTATATCACCAGTAGAAGGAATAAACGAACGAATTTTTCTCTACAACAAATTCATTTTGAATAACTGCAAAAAAATTAAAGATTTTTGCGTAGCTTCAAATAAAAAAGTAATTATACATAAAGCTAATTCAATAATCAAATTCTTCTTTTTTTCTCAACAAGCGAGATAGCAAATAATATAATCCAATTATCAACAGCTTGAATGCTATATGTTCTTACTGTCTTGACATTTTTGATCAGATAATTTAAATTGTCAGCAAGTATCCTATATAGATTGCAAACAACCATTATAATTTTTTGTATTACTAACAGTATATCTTTTAGTAGATTTATAAGAAGGCATTGATACTTCAATCTTTAACAATCTAAAATCTTAGAACAAGTAAGTAAATTTGTTTTGCAGAGATGAATATCACTTTTAAATAATTTATTAATTTTTTAATCCTTTCAATCCATTCTTGAATATCAGTTTATTTTTATTCTTGATAAATTCAAAATAATATAAATTGATAGAAATAATTTATAAAACAAAAAAAAAATATATAATCATCCAATGAATCCATTTCTGATAGCTTTCAGCATAGTAAAATTTTTTTGTTTTTTGAGTATTACCTTTAATTGAAGGTTCTCACAAAAATGATATATTCGTAATTAGAAGACATCTTTTAGTTGTATAACTCATCACATTTTTGAGAACTTACCTCTTCCTATTATTCTCTTTTTTTTCAATAAACTTCTGCGTGGGTTTTTTACTTCATAGTATCATTATATATTAAGATGTATTGCATAATTATTATATAGAAATTTTACAAATTAAAAGTATTTTTCAATTAGCTTAAGTACAAGAATTAATAAAACATATTTAAATTTAATTATAAATTTATTAATGCATATATATTTATTATACTGACATAAAAAATTATTTTTTCTGATTGTAAAGTCTGAATATGCTATCAAGGTTTATCAGCTCTAAATTGTAATATAATATTTTTTAAAGTTTTGATTTTTTTGATAAATTTATGCTTAGTAATAACTTTATTTTCTTTTTAGCAGAAGAAGAAGTTTTAGAGCCATTGACTCAAATTGATAAATACAAACTTTCTTACATTTTGATAAATTTATGCATATTAATAACTGCATTTTCTTTTTAGCAGAGTTTTAGAAAATTGTAAATACAAATATTTTTTAATAACTTTATATATTTTTAACAATATATTTTGACAAATTTATATTACTAATTATTCTATTCTTTTTTTATCAGAATTTTTTTTATTTTTATTTTTTATTTTTTATTTTTATATAATATACATTTTTTTTTTTTACTATTTTTTCTTCAAATATTTTTTTTTAATTAGTTTTTGTTTTTTTTATTCTTAATATACATTTTTTTTTGCTTTTTTTTTTACTATTTTTTTTTTTTCAAACATTTTTTTAAATTAGTCTTTATTTTTTTTTTATTTTTTTTATCTTGAAAAATGGAACTTTAAACACTTAAATCTACATATTTATTTTGAGTAGCAAGACTCAATTCATATCAAATATCAGCTAGAGACTCAATTTTTTTAGGCTATTAGAATACTAACATTCTCGTTATATAGCCTAAATACTATTTATAATAATAATAACAAAATAAGTATCAATTTTATAAATTATAACAAATTCATTAATTCTTTTGTTTTTAGTATAAATCAATTGCAAAAAGTATTAATTTATTAAAATACATAAAATTTTTTTGATAAAATATATTAATTTCATTATAAAAATCTTATAATTTTCAATGTATTAAAATATAATTTATTTTTATTATTTTATATTTCTTTTGAATAACAGATCCAGTTTATATCAAATATTAGCTGAAAACAAATTTTTTCTCATTATACAACCTAAGTATTATTTATAATAATAGTAGCAAACAAATACAAATTTTATAAATTACAAAAATATTAATTTATTAAATATATACAATTTTATTATAAAATCTTATAATTTCAATATATTGTATATTATTAATTAATAATTCCTTATATATCATTTTTTATAAAAAAAAAAATGCTAAAAAATAATTTCTTATAAAATATAAGGAAATGTAATACAGAATTTTAAAAATATATACAAAACATATTTATAATATAAAAAATATATGCAAATTTTTATAGAGTTAGCTGATTCTAAATAAAAAAGATTTCTTTAAGATCAAATATATCATTATAGCTGATTTTAGTAGATATTTTCTAATTAAATCTTTGCAAACTAAAGATTAGAGCTTTATAATAAGCTGAGCTACTTGCAAGCTAAATAAGCTAACTCATTTAAGTTTAGTTCAAGCTACTATAAAATGAGCTATGAGTCAAATAAGCTAACTTATACTGTGACTTGATTTGTATTGCAGTTCAACTTATTAGTTTGCATTTTTTTCTTTGAAGTAAATAAATTTAAAGGAGGTTTTTTTTTGAAGAAAAGATGCTTTGATGGTGTTTACTTAAAGAAAAATAACCTTAGTAATGTTTTCTTTAAAGAAAAATGAATCTGATGATATTTACTTTGAAGAAATATGAATCTGATGATATTTCCTTTGAAGAAAAATGCATCTAGTAGCATTTTTTTTAAAGAAAAATGCACCTAAGATTGAATTTCTTTAAAGAATTCACTTTCAGAATGATTTTTATAAAGGATTTTAATTTCAGATGTGATTCCTTTAAAAGAAAAGCCACAGAGGCGATTCTCTTTAAAAAAATCCCTCTAGAAATGAAATCCTTTAAGAAAAACATTTTAGAAATAAAATCTTCAAGAAAAACATTCTGAAAATAAATCCTTCAAGAAAAACATTCTGGAAATGAAATCCTTAAGAAAAATGTTCTAGAAATAAAATCCTTTAAGAAAAATATTTCAGAAATGAAATCCTTTAAAGAAATCATTCTGGAAATAAAATTCTTCAAGAAAATCATTTTGGAAATGAAATTCTTTAAGGAAAATGTTTTAGAAATGAAATCCTTTAAAAAAACATTTTAGAAATGAAATTCTTCAAGGAAAATATTCTAAAAATAAAATTTTTCAAGAAAATCATCTGTAAAAAATTCTTTTAAAGAAATTACTCTAGAAACGTTTCTTTCAAAGAGAAGTATTCATAAATGTTTCTTTCAATGAAAACATTCTAGAAATGTTTTCAAATAAGCCAGTTTGACTTAGCTTGGCTTGACTTGTCAATTAATCTCCTAAGCTGAGCTAAGCTAAGTTAGAAAAAAAATAACTTAGCTCAAGTCAGTAGTAAGCCAAGTCAAGTTGGCTTATGTAGAGCTTTAAACTGAGATATGTATATGCTTTGCAGTATATAATAAAACTTAATTAATTAAGGTATTACAGTATATAAAAGAATTTAACTAACTGAGATATGAATATACTTTACAGTATATAATAGAACTATTAACTTATTGAGTTAATATTAGATTAGGCGACATAAAGTTAAAAAATTAGTTTTCATATCCCGGCTGGGTCAGTAAAATGAAATCCGAAATTATAAATTTTTTTATAGTAGCCAATCAAAATGCTCCGTCTAAATCATGTGAATTGACCAAAATAAACTTTACATTTTATCTATTTGTATGCGTTATATGCATGTATGTGTCCAGTTCGTTAATAAACTGTATATAAACTTTAAATTTTCAATTATAAATTGTTTTATTTAATGTATATACATATTTGCTTTCCAAACAATGACATTCAGCTACAAAATGAAATAAAATAATTAAGTCTTTGTATGCTTTCCGTTGTTATTACCACCCTGTTTCCACTTTTGACGTTTCTTTAAAATAGCGGTATTGTTACTACAGGTACTACACCGTAGAAATTCGTCTTTTGCTATTCTATTAATAATATCCAAGCTTCTGCATTCAATATAAACATCTGGATAAATCCCAGCTGAATAATATGGCTTTTTGATTTGTGATGCACAAGACCATGAATCGTTAACAAAGACTCTTGAAAAAAGTTCATGAATCTCTTCCACATCTTTTTCAGACTCTTCAGCAGGTTCATTATCCACATTATGCTACTCATCTTCATTACCATCTTGTTGCTTTGGTGGTATGACTTTTGCCAGATTACATGTATTATGAAATGCTATTCCACAAGTGTAAAATATTGTATTTAAAAACGTTTATAGCATTGCCTTATCTTTTTCAGAGAGTTTCTTTGCGCCAAATAAAAGGCATGGCTTTTCGCATTCAATGCAGTTTACAATGATACCAACATTTTTGTGCATATAGCAGAAGGATAAAATGGCATACTATGTTTTTTTGTAATTGCCATTTTGTTTTTTTTCATCTTAGTATCTTTTAACGAAAGCCTATAATCTTCCGTTGTTTGCGTATCGTATAACTCTTCAAATGACTTATAATGCAAGTCTTCACTAGATACCAGATCTGAAAGATGATACAGCTATTTGAAATCTTCTGGCGAACAACGAAGAGGATGACAAATGATGCAGTTTGGTTCACTGCATTTTTTGATGGAAAAAAAATAATGCCTCGACTTGCAACAATACTCCAAAAATTCTTGCATGCATATCTAAGTAAAGATACGTTAGTTAAGTTTTTTTTTCAGTTAATTAGCAATTTGCTTACCCTTTGTCTTATTTGCTCGGCGATACGATCTTCACATGTAATATTTTCATCCACAAGTTGAATCATTTTTCAGAATCTCTCCATTTTTATATCCATTGCCGTATTAAATATTTTAAAAGAATCATCTTTGAGAAACTAGTGATCAAACACATCACGAACCAAATGAATTGGAGCTTGAAGACTTTCAACTAAATCCTTTTTCAAGTTAGAATTCTCCTCAGCAATTTTACAGATTTCATTTATTGTGCTGCATTTATTTAGTAGATTTTTAGAATGATCATTCATCTTAGTTCGTATTAGACTAACGCTTTGTAACCAAGATTCAGAATCGACATGATACGTTCAATGGGATTTTTCTATAAATGATGTGGTGGAGTTCAACAGCTATCAAATAATCAAGGTTCAACGCAAGAAAAAGGTAAATATATGAAAGTTGAACCTGAGTATATGTATAATAATGATCTGGTCTGCTATTGGTGTAAAAACATAGCATAGGCTTGTTAATGAGATCTTTATCAAGAAGTATGTGATAAAGTTCTGTTGCATGCTGAAGAGGTGATGAAGGTTGAAAGATGGGATCCTTTAGTCCAATGCATACTTTTCCTGCATAGAAATCGTCATTTATCGATTTTGGTATGTCACATATCATCATTATGCTAGGTATAATACCCATTTTTGTAAAATCGTAATTGACAACTGCAAAAGTTGTGTCTTTACTAACAACTACATTTTTCCCCCTCTCTACTGCTGCAACAGGGTATCCAGGTTCGTCAACTTTACAACAGTACTTATCATCCAGAAAAATTAGGTTTGTTATATCACGAAACTTCATAGAAAATTCTTTTTTAAAATGAAATAAAGCCGATATGTAGTGGGTATCTGGGTGATAAGCTCGTAGTTGACGAGTTTGTATCATAAACTTCAGGTTTAAGCGATCAGTAAATTGCAAACTGCTAAATCTTGATGGATTCTTAGGCCAAAACTGTAGTCGTAACCATTGTGTACTCAGAATTAATGTTCCAGTTAAACATTCACGTTTAATTTGATACAAAAGGTTGTTTACTAAGATTGCAGTTGCAAGATGCATGATTGCATCATGCCTGCGTTCATCTACAGCAGTTACATTATCTGCTGCTTTTCCTGCAAGAAATTGGGCTGCAGTTTTCCAGAAAATATCATATTTACTGGGTTATCCATTGTTATGTTCACGTAAATCAATAGCAATTTCTGGATCTTCAAGTTCCAAAGCAAATCTAATGCATTCATCGACTTTTGCCTCATTTACAGTCTCAGCTGCAGAGTTGTCACCTGTTAACATTCGATATATTGTTTTAAGTACTGATAGCTTGGCTTTTAGAAGAAGCAAGTCACAGGTCCGTAAATAGTTTACTTGCATTGCTTGTGTATGATAATGAGATGCATCAGCTTGCAATTTGCTTATAATTCGTGTGTTTTCTTGCATTACTGCATTTTCATCAGCCTGTTCATTGATTCTCCAAACTGAGATAGCGTTAAAGACATTATTACCAGAGTTAAATTTATATTCTCTAATTTTGAAGGAAAATGCGTTAGATAAGCCCTTAATATAACGCATTTTTTGCCTGTAGCATTAAAAATATTTTATTAGAACAGTATACTAATAAACTTTAATATACTATTTTTGTATATATACACGGGATCCATTGGCAAGTACTCTTCAAGGTCAACTGATTTTCATAGTGGTAAATTAATGAGCAATTGTTCGAGGTGATAGTATTTTATTTTATCAACAAGGGTGATCTAAATATTTCTTTTATGGATTTTGACTGTTGTGGCTTCATCAATGGATTGTACAGGTGACTCTGATACATAATTCGCAGCAGTAATATTATGTTGACTTTGTAAAAATCTAATGTAGTTCGAAATAGCAACAATAAAATTATCAAATGCATTACGGAGCCAATTGAAATTTGTTATTAACAACTATGAAGATGTTGCATATGTAGCTAAAGCTTGATAATGTAAACTTAATTCATTTATATCAAAAGATTTTTGTGATTGCTTGTATGATTCTGGGTCTGCGCGATCAAAAAACTTAAGGAAATATTTAGGTATGTAACAACTGTGTTCCTCAAACTTCTTGTAATTACATATGTCAATATACCAAACTGCTTCAGTTAAATTAACAACAAATTGTTTCCCTTGTGTATTAGCATATGATTGGGAAGATCATCCACTACCATTATTGTGAATCCAATTAATAAGATTATTGCGCAATGTCTACTTACGATTTATTTTGTCTGATTGTGAGAAGATTGGTAAGTGCAATTGGGATCTATGTGCATTTTGCATCAGGATTGTGAAACCATTTTGCTGTGATACCAAAGCAGAAATTATATCATCAATTTTGAGTTGATAGTGTATATAGATACCTATACTTATTGTAAGTTCCATAATACCACAGTTAAGGCTGACTTGGATTGTAATAGAAGTTATAGTTTCGCTTAATTCAACATGCTCAATTTCTTCAAAACTAGCTATAGCAATATTACACTCTGAAGATATTTCTTTATTAACAAGTTTTGTAAAAAAATCTTTTATTGACATTTCACTAGAAATAGGATGGATGTACTATCTATGAAGTATTCTTGATCCTTTGGAGATATGAATATTTGCAAATGGCATTGTTAATAAAGTAAAAGATTTATTAAAGGTTTGGAGAAAGTGTTTCTTAACGCGTTCTTATTTTTATACATACTAAATCAAATTTGTTCTATTAGGAGCGCAGTCAAAAATAGAAATATGAACGATCATTTAATTTCTAATATAGTATTATGTACAAGATATATAGTTACTTTATAAATTCGATTCATGAGATTTTTTTTTATATTTATATCGAAAAGCAATATGTTGTTTACAAATGATTCCCACGTCAAAAATTTTTAACTATAGCAAGCCATTATGACAGAAAATCAAAATAATACATTATATCATCCGTATAACATACAATACAATTGTTTGTTAAAATGCATAGTACAAAATTTTTATATTGTTAGGTTATCAGGTTTGTAAAACACTCAATATGATGAGCATATAAAATCTTATTGGTTAAAAATTTTTTGAATTTAAAAATAAAAATCTGTACGACCATTCTAAACAAAGCAAAATTTGATATGAAAACTAATTTTTTAAGTTTGTATCACCTTATTTGAAATCATTCAAAAAGTATTTATAATCTAATTTTTTTTAAAAAAAATTGTAAATTAAAAAAAACATTTAACAAAATTTTTACAAAATAAAAAATAATTATTTTTATCTTTACATAAAGCGGTTTAAAGTTATTAATATACTTAAAAAATATAACTTTGCTGAGATCTTAAAAGATTTAATAAAAGATCTAATAAAACTTATAAATTTTATTATTAAAGATATTGCAGAACAAAAAATGAATTATAGATTCTTTCATTATAAAGTATATCTAAACTATATATGAAATTAAAATTATTTAATTTTGATTATTTTAGATAATCAAAATAATTAAAATCAATTTTAACTATTTGTTAAAAATTTGAAAAGTCAAATTAATTATGATAATTAAAATCAATTATAATAGTCAAAATTAATTATGATATTTAAAATACATAAGATGGTTAAAATATATAGATCTTTTGCAATAAAAAGAAAGAAAACTACCAAAAAAAAATTTTTGAATTAATGTTAAATTTAGACTTATTTTATTAAAAATATAATATTTAGTTTATAAAACAAAAAAAAATTTTTTTAGTAATTTTCTTCTTTTCTATTATAAAGAACCTATATTATAATTATAGGTTTAAATAAACTAAGTCAATAGAATTATTCTAATTGAATGATAATAAAACATTAAATTATTATAATAATGAATTGTTCAATTAGAATAATAGGAAAATTAAAAATGAATAATAAGATATCATTTAAAATAAACAATTAAATATCATTCAAATAGAATAATAAGATATTATTTAAAATAAATAATTATTATTCAAATAGAATAATAAAAAATTATTTAAATAAAATGATAAAAAATTATTAAAATAAAATGATTAGATATTGTTCAAATAAAATAATAAAATATTATTCAAAATAAGTAATAAGAAATTATTCATTTTTGATTTTTTATTATTCTAATTAAATAATTTAATAATTCTTTATTATTCAATTAGAATGATTTTATTGATCTGACTTGTTTAAAGCTCTAATTATAATAAATTTTAACTATATTTATAATTTAAATATCATAATTAATTTTAATTATTATAATGTATTTTAACTATCATAATATATTTTGATTTTAATTTTAATCATAACTTTTAAGTTAAAATATTTTAACTTTTAGATTTTTTGACTTTATGTATAGAAAAAATAAAATAATAAAAATGAATAAATAAAATATTAGAAATAATAAAAAAAATAAAAAAGGAATAAAAATTAATAATAAATAATAATGAAGAATCAGAATTATTAAAAGAAAATTAAAAAATAACAACTAAAATAAACAAGAATAATAATAAAGAAGAATAAAAAACAATAATGATAAAGAATTAGAATATAGATTAAACTTGAGAATTACAATAAAGTATAATAATAAAAAATAAATTTTGAAGAATAATAATAAAAAGAATAAAATAGACATTAACAATAAAAATAAAAATAAAGAATAATATGTAAATAATAATAAAAGTTTTTGATAGAAAATAATGAAGAATAAAAGAAGATCATAATAAATACATAGGATAAATTTGAGAAAAAGTAATATAATAATATAATAAAGAGAAATATTATAAAATATTTAAAAAAGAAAATAATAAGATATATAAAATAATAGAAAAAATTATAATATGTAATAAAGAAAAGTGATATGATAAATATAAAGATACTTGAATAAATAAAAAATTAATTTGTAAACAAATCTTTTTAATAGCAAGTGATAGAAATATATTAAGTATATATAGCTCTTATTAAAATTAACAAATTTTAAAATATTATATATTTATAAATTTGAGTTTTAACTAAAGATGATTCCCATAATTATTTTCAAATTTCAATTAATTTACAACTTTATTATCACATAAGAAAATTTATTTTATATCATAAGTTATAACTCAATTATACCATTTTTTAATTGTGATACTTATCTTTAGTTTTAACAAATATAATATTTTAGTTATTTTAGGTTTTTGAATTCTTTAACTTTTTTATATATCATAATAAATATACCAATATATATATAATAGAAAATTAGATTTTTTTACAAAAATTTTTATTTTATTAAAACTCTTAAAATTATTAAAGATAAATAGATAAAAATAAGAAAAAATAATTTAAAAGTAAATCTTTTATACTAAAACTGCTTTCAGAAATATACTTTAAAAAATAGATTATTTTTTAAGAATTTGTTATATTCAATTAAAGTTATTGTATTAAATAATTGAATACTGAAAATGCAATAAAAATATAATAGGAATATAATAAAAATATAATAAGAATAAAATGAAAATATAATAAAATATAATAAGAATGTAAGAAATAAATAGTATATTTATAATAAATATATACTATATAGAAATAAGTTTATGCAATCTTTTACAAAAATAAAAAAATTTATTGATAAAATTAATAATTTATTAGTCAACTATTATTAGTAATACATGTTTTTATTCTTTGAGGTATACTATTTATTAATTTATATAAACATCTTTTGAAATTTATTTTTATTCTTCTTTTAATTGAACTTCTAATTTTATAAGATTTTTGGAAAGATTAGAATAGTTATACAAGTAATAATTAGATAGTCTTAAAAATATTTAATCAGATTTAAATTTGATGATTAAGCAAGCTAATTTGATAATATCTTAATTTTTTTTACAATCCATTTTTTAATATCTTAGTTGTATGAATAGGGTATCATCATATTTAGAGTTCCGAATGAGTCGAGTCGAGTCAAATTTAAAGATTAACTTGACTCGACTCTCTTTTTTCAAGTTGAGTCAAGTCAAATTTATTTTATAAAATCTTTTAATTTGATTTGATTCGAGTTATATAA
>CAJVPP010001954.1:0-17024 GCA_910592005.1 Funneliformis mosseae
TAAATATTATAATATATATATAAAATTTTTTATATACTGATAATTTGATATACCGCTACTTTTTTCCCAAAACAGCAGCATCAGTATATAGAGGTTTGACTGTAATACTTATATAATTTACTTTAAGCTTATTCTTGATCTTATGCATATTAATTGGGATAAAAAATTCCTTACTATTATATTCTAGTCTCAATTCCCACTTTGATGCAAGTAAATCATAGTTATATTTATCAAGTAAAGTATTGGTAAAATTAGCATCAGTTTTCCAAGATGGTTTTTGATTACTGTAAAATCAGAATATATAGTGCATCCAGGAGCAAAATATACTGATACATTTCTAGCTGTACTAAGCGACTCTATAGGGACTATAGTAATACCTTTAAGGTCATACCTTTTACTTGTATTAATTTTTAGTTTTAATCATTTGGCTATATTATCAGTCATAATTGCAAAATTAGAACTAAGATCAACCATAGCATCTGAAATAACCAGACGCTTGATTTACACTTAATAGTAATAATATTAGTGATAGGATCTTTTTTCTAAATGAAATTGATTTCTATAGGCTCATTTAAAATTTGTCTTTCTTATCTAAGTCTAGAGTTTCAAAAGTATTTGAAGTAGAGTCAGAATTCTGTAATTGAAAAAAAGCTATAATAGTATCAAACTTTTCATTAAGCATCTTTTCAATAATTTTCTCAATAATATTTTCCAAGTGGGATTGGTTATTCTGTAACGGTAATTTTGAACTTTGTTTTTTCTTTTTAGAAATAAGAGCTAAGACTAAAGAAGCTATCTCTATATCTTTTATCTCTTAAGACTTGATTATAATGTGATCCTTTGATTTCTTCTTTTGTGATAAAGGGAGGATTAATCAATTCTTTTTCACTTTTTTTTTGTCTTAGTAATATTAATATTAATATTAGTTTCTGATTCAAATTCAGATGAAGAACTTGAACCAGAATCAGAAGAGTCATCAGATAAATATCAGAATTATTATTTGAACCCAACCTGATTCCAAAGTGGCAAGATTTACTTTACTCTTTTTAGACTTACTCTTCTTTTTTCTGAAACACTTACAAAAATTGTGACTAGCTTTACCACAATTAGAGCATTTATGCTTGACCAACTTTTTGATAATATTAACTATTTGAGAGTATTTTTTGGAAAGCTTAGTATAATTGGTATTAGCAATGCCCAATCTTCTTATTAATTCGTCATTAATATAATTATCTAAAGATATAAAATTTTTTGGTACATCAGATGGCATCCCTAAACGCATTATACGAATATATCTTTTCTAGGTATTATTATATTGGAAATGCATTTAGATTAGTTGAGTTAACTGAATTTGTAAGGATGCTATTTCAGATTTTAACTTTTTAATCTTAGCTGAAGAATTATTCTGATAATTTTAACCTATTTAAATTTGGAGCACATTTTAATCACATATCTTTAAGTTATGTAAAGGATGCATCAATACAGCAGGAGTAATAGCTCGTATCTATATATAAAGATCACCTAATAAGTGATTCTTAAGAAATCCTACAGTTTGGTTATCACTATTTGCTACATCTAATAATAAAGGTCAGATTCTTTTTTCATAAGTATCTGGTGAATCTGTGGATAGAAATCTTTCTTGAATTAACTTCTGCAGTACTGACTTTTCTATTATATGAGTCTTAGGCTTGAACTGGTAAATATTTTCCTCCCATCTGAGCTTTATAAATATCACATTTGACAGTATTATCAAAATCTCTAGCATTTGCATTTTCAAGAATAGTCATATATCTTTGTACAAATGATATTGATTGAATAAGCTTATTCAAATAATCGTCAGGAGGTTCTTAGCCTATATATGACTTATTTTTAGTAAAAATAAGTGCAATCAAATTTAATATTGATAAATGTTTAGCATCAGTTATGTTTGCAATTAGGTTATTCTAAAACGCCAAAATTTGTCTCTGCAAATTTAAAATATTCTGGTCTCTTTGCCTAATCATTAGCTAAAAACAAACTTCTCACATAGTAATTCACTAATATGAGTTTGTTTTTTTGCTATAATAACTAACATCCTATTTACCTAATTTTGGGCATTGGTCTATAACTATCAGATATTTTGCTGAAGACAGTTAGTATCTCACTGATACAATAGCTATTTATCAAATTTTTCTTGCAATAATCCTTAAACACATCTATATTTATCCTAATATGAAAATATCTAGTGACAAGATTCTTGTCTCTTACTATTATAGGCTAATATAGCCAAGTCTTACTCTCCTTAAGCATTGTTTCTTTCTCTCAAAGTTTTTTCAACCTGAACGTAAAATTCATCTAATAAATATTATAACTATAAATTCTGATTTCTGCTATTATTTAACTGATTTTTAAGATCATCTACCTACCAAATTGAATCATTTAATAGGTTTTAATATTGATCCCCTTTCAGTTATGATATTTTGCAAAGTAACCTAAATAGTATTTAATGAGTCTCTGATTCCATTTATAACATTAGTAAGATTTTGCATAGACGTACCAACCCCTTAATGTGATTTTTAATTTGATCTAACCCTCTATTAACATTTATAATAAGATTAGTCATTATCATATCTAAAGGATTTTTTTATCTATGAGAATCTGGATTTTTGCTTTAAGATTTCAACCTTATTTTTGAGCTCTATAATTTGATCATCTTGAATGAATCCAACATCATTTTTGAATTTTTTATCCTGTTGTAAAACCTTAAGCTATTTTTGCAAATCAGATATTTCTGATTTAAGTTTCTCTACCTCTTTTTTGTGGGTTATGATAGTATTATTTTATAATAAAATAGTTCAATAACATCGCTCAAGCTCTTTTATAAAAAAGCAAAGTTTTTTCTTATTGCTCTTATTAATAAAAATTTTATTTTGAAGCTTATTACAAAGCTTTTGATTTGTATCTAAAAGCTGTGAATATGCTGAATTAAACATTCTATTATTCAATTCTGATTTATAGTATTATCATAATATTTCTATCTTAAGAATAAGTCAACTTCAAATTGTGATAGATCCATATAATGAGCTCTGTATAATCTGTAGGTTTCTATATTATAATATATCAGGTTTTAATCCTAATGCAAAAAAAAATATATAAAGCGTGTCAGGAGGAAGGATATTCTTTTCAATTACAGGATATTATAAAATGGGTAAAACATTAATATAGCTATCAAATCTATATATAACTATTATCATGTAAGGCTGAGACAAGTTTTCAAAAATTAAAATCCTAAATAAGATCTACCAATATGATATTTTTCTCTATACCTATGATGATCAGAATAGCAGAAGGATGTTTGTTTATAGCTTTCTAGTTATAAATATAGTAATATGTTTTAAGGCTAAGCATTTATTAATATCAAGAAATAGTTTAGAAATCTGAATTATAATCAAAGAATATATGAAGATCCTTTTAATCCTCTTACATAGCTATTATTGTTAATAACCGATGATGATACTTTATTCCAAGATGCATTTTCACGAGGGATGCAATAATATAATATCACTATATGTATTATTGATCTTTATAGTTTTGAGAGTTTGATTTTTATTAAAGCATTTAAGAAAAATTTAACAAAACTAATATATAAGATCCAATACACTATAGAAGGACAATTAATTGAAGGAGAACATTCAAGACTCTGAAATAAAATTCTTCAAAAGTATATTGATTTTTAAATAATAGCAAGACTCATCTTATTGGAATGTCACTAGCTTATGCTATGACTCTAGACGAAGTTGAATCAAAACCTTCTAGTAAAGCTAAGTAAGCAATTGGAAGGTATAAAGAGATAAAATTAAAGAAGGGTATAGTGATTAGATATCTATTGAAACTGGATGAGTTAGAAGGTAATCACAGATATTGAGCAATTGATTCATACTGGTCATTGCATATTTACAAGATCAAAAGAGTTATTATTAAAAGGAATCTATCACAACTGGTCTTATATTATCTCGAGAATAAGCTCATTGAATTAACTGCTCACTTGATGAGACAGAATCTCAAATGACCCTTTAAATATGAGAAGCTCCAAGTAATTGAGAAACCTGATAAAATTGAGTATCTACCTGATAGATTTATATAAAAATATTATCCTACTGGATTTGTCTATTATATTCAAATTACTAATGATAATTTAACCAAAGTTCATCAATATACTGAAAAATATGGTAGTCAATGCTTAAGAAGAACTGGATGAATAAATGGTTATAATATATATCTTTGGTTTTGTAAAAAAGATACGCATCAGTAGGAGTATCCACTAAAATATATCATGAAAAATTTGAATGGTATCCGCTATATCACTATACTAGAAAAAGAAATGACTAATATATTTTGAGAATCTGTTAGGCAAGAAATTCTCACTATGTAAAGCTAAATTCTTAGATGAATTATACTTAGATAGATATAATGAGGAATTGCGTTTTGCATTCAAATTCTAAGGTCTTCAACACTATTATCATAATAGCTTTTACCAATGGGAGAATAAAAATCTAAAATCATAAAATATACGCTACGTGATCAGAAAAGCGAGATATATACAAAGATCAAGGTATATGCCTTATTAAAGTGCTTTATACTGCAAATTTATATCAATTCATTAGACATATGCTAATTGAAAAAGGGTTTTTAAATAAAGTGAAGCTCAACTTTGAAAGTTCATATGATTTTAGGCAAATAAGTTTGCTGAAATTTCTCATTTTAATGTGCTTTGTATATCGTACTATATGAAATTCTTTATGTATAATATTGACGAGATCCCAGAAAATCTTTGAAGCGAATGAAGGACAATAAATATAGTTCAGATTGGCCTTTTTGTTTTTTAGTTACTGGAGGCTTATATAGTAGAAAAACTAATATAGTTATCAATCTTATTATAAGCAATAAACTCTAATGCATGTTTAAAGATAAGAAGGAGAATAAATATATTAAAAAATGATAATTTTAGTTGAAAAGCATGCTGAACCTAAATAGGAACTAGTAAAAAATGTTATCTACATTTTTATGAATAGTCCTATATCATATTAAAAGAATATCACATTTCAAATAATAAAGGTGAAAAAGATTTCAAATATAAGCAAATTTTTTCTGAAAAGACATACTGTTGTTATTTTTAAAGATCTTTGTGCTAAATTGAAATAGTACAAGAATGTATAGTCTCTTACTTTATTAGTAAATATTATCAAAACATATTTCTTATATATATGACTCAGAAATATTAAGCTGTACCAAAGATAATTCGTAAAAATACCTTACATCTAGTATTATTTAATAATGGAAGAAATAGAAAAGATCTTATTCGTAGTATATATCAATTTATAGATAATCTAAAAAAGTATCTAAAATCATTGAAAAGCATTTGCGAGATCAGAATTTTATAGTTTTTGATTTTACTAAGGCAATAGATGATCCATTAGTGATTAGATTAAGCTGGGATACTCCTTTAAAATTAGAAGAATAAAATCTAAAAATTAGTGGATCTTTGTTTACAATAAAAAAATTATTCTTAAGTGATGCTTGTACTATTGCTGAATTTCATAGTGGAATATGTTTTTCAACTAAATATAAGAATAACAAAACTCTGTTAATATAGCATTATTCTAAGAATTATACATGGTGTATTTCACTATATAGAGTTAGAAATTGTGAAACATAATGCTTATATTGTATAAGTAATGTAAAATATACTCTTGAAGATATCAAAAAAATCACATTATCTAAATATAGAGAATGCCTTTCAACTAAGTATAAGAATAATCAATTGCCATTATTATGGTATTATAAAGAAAACCATTTATAGCATGCATCTCTTGGCTATGTGAAAAGTGATAAGTGGTATCTATATTGTGCAGGCAATGCTTATCTTACTTTTGAAGATGTTAAATAAATTGCATTTAACCAAAATGGCAAATATCTTTTAATTACATATAAAAATTCTGATACTCCAATGATGTAAAAATGTCATAAAGGTCATATTTGAAATAGCTCGCTTTATCATATTAAATATTCTAACTCATAGTACTCATATTGTAAAGGTAGTATAAAGTTTACCCTTAAAGACACAAAACAAATCGCATTATCTAGACATAGAGATTGTCTTTCAGCTGAGCATAAAAATATAGGTGAACTGCTTATCTGGAGATATCAATCTAATCATCAATGGCAAAATTCACTAATCATATTAAAATAGAAGACAATGATATTTATTTTGTATTGGCTAATATCAATCTATTGAGAATATGCGTAAGCTCACGTAAATAAAAAAATGGAGATTACCTTCAGATTGATACTATAACTCACGTGTTAAATTAGAATAGATTTATGAGAATAAATATAGATGAGAAGCTGTTCCTAATAGTATTCAATAAAGAATGTGATGCCATATTGTGCAGATAGTATGAAATTAACTCTTGAAAATATGAAGCAAATTGCATTATTTAGACATAGACAATATCTTTTAACCAAGTATAAAAATAATCAATTATTACTATTATAGTATTGCAAAGAAGGCCATATATGGTAAGCATCTCTCTGTAATATGAAAAGTGGTATCTGGTATCCATTTTGTTATAGATATAAATGCAAATATAAATGCAAATAATTATGTCGAGAAATTGTAGCAAAGTATCTTAGTTCACTATCTGAAAATTACTAACCAGATTTTTTAAAAATTCCTAAGCATCCTAAAGAATTAGAACTTAATATTCTCTATTATGTATATAGATTTACAATTGAAGTGCAAGGAGAACAATATGAAAGATATATAGAATTCTTTTATAGAGGCGATCCTAATAATTTTAACAAATAGCAAGTATAAGATCAACTCAAAAAAGAATTATGCAAAGAGAACTGGATTGCACTAAGGTATATTTGGTATTATAAAAACCTATATGTAGTTATTCTAGAGCATCTTCAGGAATTGAGTCTTATTGATTAAATTTAAAACTTTAAATGCAAAGATATTAGATTTTTTTTTTAATGAGAATTCATTTTATAAGTTTAGCAAAGATGAATGAATGCATCAATATAGTATATGAGAAAAAATTGAATTATTTAAGAAAACTATATGCGTTAATATATAAATAACCTAAAAAAGTATCTAAGATCATTAATAAGCATTTACGAGATAAAAATTTTGTAGTCTTTGATTTCACTAAGTTGATAGATGATCTATTAGTGATTAGACTGAACTGAAATTCTCCTTTAAAGCTGGATGAGTAGAATTTCTTATTGTTTCTAATAAGTCGAGTCAAGTCGAGTTTTGAGTCAAAATTATCCTACATACTTTTAATTTAAAGTACTTATTTATTATGTGTAACTAAAATTTACAATTATGCACAATCATGCGAGTCAAATATATAAGTTTATGCGAATCATTTTCAGAACTCTAGAATTTCTTAAGTTTAAAGATGAAATGTATATTTTTTCCTAGTTTTTAGATCATGTTTAGATTCACTACACCTTTTAATCTATATTTTTCTTTCATAAGTGCTAAAATATATTTTCAGTTCTATAGTCATATCACTATGCTTCATTTTGGAAAGGATCTGATCAATAAAAGTGATAATTTTCTATTTTTAACAGAAATAATATCCTTCAGATATTGGCATTTATTTTCTAATATATCAATAAACTTTTCTGCTAATGCATAGCTTTCTTCATATCAGGAATTATACTTTTAAAAAAAGCTACTGAATCTGATAATTAGGTGACTTTCTTATCACTTTCTTCTAAAGATCTGATTATGGCTACCTCACATGACTTATATTGCTCTTGCAAGTTGAAAAGCTTATTAATCTTTTTTTATAATATCTGCTTTGATATACACAATTCCTCATTTCTTGTCTTAATGAAGTTTTACAGTCGCTAGTAATAGGCTTTATCTTCTGATACTCTTTTGCTTAATATAATTTTCAACTGTCTTATTTAACAAATCTTTCATTTAAGGATGGATACTACTTACCTGTTCTAGCAATAATAGATGTTTTTATGATATAAGATGTTACTATGTATCTATTTTGATAGAATAAGAAAGTTGATTAAGTTGCTTTGAGTAATATATGTGAAAAGATAGTGTTAGTATACCAATCATTATTACCACAAGTAACTAATAAAAAAATTTTAAGAATTTTATACATTCAAAAATTTTACAAGAAAATAATCATATGCATCAATATTGCAAGAGATCTGCTAGAAAATTGTGATATTATCAAAAATGCATATAACACCCATTTATTGGTCAGTAAGAAAAAATCATTTTAGTAGGGGTATTTTAACGCTGAAAAAATTTCACCAAATTGATACATGATTATATTTTTGTGATACAGATAGTATATTTTTTATTAATACATTTTGCAATTGCTTATCTCCAATTTCACAAATCTGACCTTAAACTTAATATTCTCAGTCATTCTCAACCTCAAGTTTGGCAATGTATTGTTTTAATGAATCAGCCAATCTGAAATTCATTTATTTCAGATTGTATACTTGCGTAATATAGTATTTTAGTTTTTTTAAGAAAAGCAACTAAGTGCAGTAGGTTTTATTATTTATGCTTTATATGTTAATATTTAAAAAATTTATTATAAGATACATATCTTATATGAAAAAAATTACAGATGAATATGTAAAATAATCAGCCATTAGGGCACTTTATTGATACAAAAATAATGATATATAATATAAATTATAAAAAAAAGAAATTTTAATTATCTTGCATTGGAATAGAAACTGTAATACTATCTTTTTTTTGTCTTTTTGATATTAAAATAAATGCATAATATAGTAGGGATAAATTTGTAATTAATATATTTCGTAAAAGTTGTAAAAGTAAAAGGGTTTTCACAACTTTAGTTATAACGCTCACATCTGACAATCGCATAAGAATTTTAGCTGATTGTAAATAAAAATATCTATGAACGTTTGCTTTATCTCTAATAAATATATTCAGATGTAACATATTCCCAGCTACTTATACTCTAACTATTCCAAATTAATCTTTCTCCAGTTTAAGAACTTTGCAAACCCAGAATATTCCATTGTTACTTTCTCTCTATAGCTTTATCTCATTATCTACCTTTTTCTATTAATTACAGTATAATTGCAAACATTCGACATATATAAGCTCAAAAAAAACATCTAAATATTTTACTACATATATAATATCTGGTTATCTTTTAATTTGCCTTTCACCTTTCCTATTTGCATTAGCAATGCTCTATCATTCTGAAGTACTGATAAATGAGATTGATCTAAAAAAAAGATTTTTTAATATTATTCAAATAGATAATAGAATAACTGTTGATTAATAAGTTCCTTCATTTAGCAATTTTACAAGTTTAGAATTAAAAGCTAGGTTAATCCAAATATCTTTCAGAAGAATTAAAACTTCTTTATAACATCCACGATTTTTTCTTCTAATTCTTTTTAAGATCCATTATGAATTAGTTTATCTGGTACTGTATTCTAAATATTATGATTGACAAAACTTGTTACAAAATTTTTACACATCTCTTTAACTATTGTCATAGGAGCAGGTGTCATTTGTTAAGCAGATTTCTAATATAAAAAATATGTTATATTTATTTTCAAAGAATCTTTAATAAATTTATTATTACTTACCTTAAATTTCTTTTTTAGATTTGATAACAACTGCTTGATAACTTCTGATTGATCGCTACTAACTCAGGTAGCCAAAGGATTCTTTTAGGTTAAGCTTAAATAGATATAACATTTACTTTGAAATATAATTGTTGATAGAGGATGAAGTGTCTTTTTTAAACTTTTTTTTTTAGATCATTTATATTATAATCAATTTAATCTGAACTAAAAAGAAATTTTTTTATCCATTTTAATTACCCTATATCATATAAGATACAAATACCTTCAAAGCTAATGTCAAACTAAAAAAAGTATTGTATTAGATTTCAAAAATAAAAAGAAGTTCTTATCATAAAAATAACACAATCATCAATGTATATGCAAAGTAATCATATTTGTATAGCAATTACGCAGATGAAACTTTATATAATACTAATAAAGTAACATAATAACTCATATTTTAACATATCCTTGATATAGTAATAACTTTTTCACATAATAGGTTGGTAGGGTAAACTACAAAACTGTATAACAGATTATAATATATACATCTCTCTATTACATATAAGTATTTACTGGTAAGCGAGCTGAATGGGTTAGTCAAACATAAGTAATAAACTAAAAAATAACTTATTTATTTAGGTTTACTTTAGTAAACGATTATACAGTATCATCATATAATAATAAAAGCTAAAATGTTTGCATAAATCTTAACTAACCTGTGATAGGATTCAGAAAATTTTTAAATGACAAGAAAAATCTTCTATAAATACATTGCTAGCAGATCTTACAGCTCGTTCTACAATTGATTTTAATTCTATTTGGAAAATCCAATGGTTTTTTTTCATTCTAAGATAAATAATAGACGTAGCATTTATTTGATATTTCTCAGTAGTCATAAATCTTATTATACATTATGGTAAATATATTTACATAGTTGGTTTAGAATATAAAATAATATTAATATACTAAAATAACGTCAACAGTAAAATAAATGACAAAAAGCTAAAAATTATCTATATCGTCCTTTTAAATGCCACCATTTTCTCATATTTACACTTCTCTAAACTCACATCTATATTGAAGAAGAGATAAGAGAAAATATGGGTACTTTATATTAAATTTTATATTCGTTAGTAAAAATATGCAGAATGTATATTGAAGTGCTCAACATTTATAAAAGGCATTAGGATAATGCATATACAGACTTTTTTTGCTTATTTGACTACTCAATAGTTAATATTAAGACCCAAGCAATATTATATAAATATATTTTATTCAGAATCAGTGGTATTAGAGAGCCTGTCCCTTTAGAGTAAATATTCATATTAGTAAATGTTATTCTGTTAAATCTTATTTCGCTAAATGTTGTAAAAAAAAATTGAAATATTTTGAGGATTGATTTATTGTAAAATTACTTTATCACATAAGCATAGCTTCACTGATGATTTGCAGAGTATTATTATTACATCATATACTCTTTAATAAGGATTAAAAATATGTTAATTTATGTTATATATTCTTACATGCATTGGCATTAAAATGCTTCGCATAGCTAAACAATATATTATTTTATTAATATAATATTCAGGATCTAGGTCATCTAAGTCTGTAAAATTCACGATAATATCTTTTTCATAAATATGATATATATATTTTAATAGCGAATCGCATATAGGTTTTATTTCTGATGATTTAATATTATATGCCTTATATTCTAAAATTCTGATGAAATATACATAATTATACTTTTTATGAATACTATAATATTTGGGATTCTGTAACTATTTTAACATATCAAGCCAATATGTATTTCTAATAACTATATAGCCTTGTTGATATAATAATTTCTTAATAAGTATGAATATTGCAAAAGATAATCACTGCCATAATTAGACTCTTTTCTTATATATCCAACCATTTTTCACTGAAAAGCAATATTCCTCATATCAAATTTATCCTGAAGGATAATATTCTTCATTTTTTATATCTAAAAACTTTATATTATCAGAAATGCCATTATTTCTTACTACCTTCTAAACTTATTTTACCAAAGATTCAGGTCTCTTCTTGTAATTCCTATAAGCTTGCTGGATGACTGTCATATAGAAATTTTTAAAGTCATAATTATAGTAGTATTTAGAAATCAAGAATCCCTAAGATCGCTTTATTGATCTTCTTGAATAATACTTTATTATAAATTAGAAAATCTAACCCAGAATAGGCAGATTATGTATAGTACCTTTGACTAATTCCACTAAGTGATCATTTATAATATAATGCAAAAAATAAATTATATTAGTTAAATCAGTTAAACAATCATGATTTTTGTTCATTTTTCAATCTTAACATAATACCTTTTGGCTGATTAAGATGGTTTAAATTATTTTGTTTTATGTATATAGATAAAATAAATATTTCACTCCCACTTGTTCTATTAAACTGCGGGAAGAAATCAGGTGTATTTTTTTCAGAATATAATACTCCCTTCAATTAGAAGATTTTTTACGCAATATTTCTGACTTTGAGCTTGCGAGAAAATAGGCTGGTCTCTTTAAAACCGCTTTTATATATTTATTAGTCTTAAAATATGAGTTATTCCAATAATATTTCCATTAATAAGAACAAAAGTATTCTTGAGCTTAAGGATGCAATCAAAGAAAAATTGCAGGATACATTTTGGAATATAGATACCATTGACATTAAACTATGGAATATGCAAATTGCTCAAGATGATTTGAGACTTGAGTAACTTAGAGATCCTGATGTGTCAGTTGATAGTGTGTTGAATAAAGAGGAGGTAAATGAAGTACAGTATGTAACAGATAAGATCAAGAAACACTTCAAGGATACAGATAATAACAATATTCACATTATTATTCAAGGTAAACATATAACTCTTCAGCAGTATAAGAATCCAATATAATATTTTTTTAACCTTATTAGTTTCACTAATAATGACATTCAATTTAGGCAAAGAAAGTGGTGCTCTGTATGCAACATTTCATTTAAAAATATCAAGCTTTTGGAAGATCACGAACATGATGTTCATCACTGAATTCTTTTAAGTGAATATCAAATTAATAATCTTGATGATGAGGATGAAGAAGATCTCGAATCAACTTTTTCTAATGTCATAAGTAGAAACTATTTAGTCATAGATAATGGTGGTTATAATAATATTGTTGGTAAAGATGAATAAGGATTATTAAATGTAACAGCAATATATTCACAATTTTTATTTTTGTATAAGTTATTGCTTTTGCAATTTTTTTATTTTATAAATAATAAAAAATCGATAAATTGTATTTCTTGTTAAAAGTTCTGTGAATTAATGTGAGGTGCTAATATTATTCGTATCAGCAAAATAAAACCTTATATAATTATTCTTTTAACAAGCTCAGACAGACTCAATTATCAGAAAAAGTAATATTTTTCCTGTTAATCTGCAGAAGATAAGCTACCCTGTTACCTTATCTTTATCTCTCATCTGATAGCTTCTTTTTTCAATTAGCTGATCATCTCGTGATTTATAAAAACTCACTAGCTCTTAGAACTCTCCTAGAACTATTAAAGAATTAGCAGGGATTTAGGAAGATTATATGTGATACAAATTTTAGCCAAAGACGCTGTACATAATTTAGCTAAATCAAAAATTATAATATCTGTTTTCTACCCAAACAATCGAATAAAAATGAATTTGGATTTATTGGAGTATAATATTGCTTAAATCAGCTAAATCACTAAAATCACTATAAAATCAATAAAATTGTTAAATATGTCAGGAAATATTGTTAATAGATCTAGGCCTAATAAATTCATTGATATTATTTTAGACAAGGTTTATAATAAATCTGTGCTCATCAATCTTCGTCCTGGATATGATATTGAATATATTAGAAACCGTTATGGTTTTCCTTATCCTGGTCAATTTGAAAAGATGGTTGAGGTCAAAAATAGATATGATAATTTATCTATTATTAGTTCGTATGAAACTCCATAACAATGGGCTATTCGTATGAAAGTTGCTTTGCAAGTATTGATTACTGAAGGCCATAAAAGCTATTATCATGTATTCTGCCTTTTCAGATCATCTGAACAAGGAGTAACCAAAACATACTATGATAACTATGAAGGGAGAGAAGTTGCCATTGGTTATCACAGATTTAATATTCACAGTTGCAAAATGACTATTTGTTTCGATTGTTGGAAATTAGTAGAGATCACTGATAAAAAACTAAAAAAAAGACGTATTTCAATAGATAGCAGAAATATGGGTATGAGATTAAGCCTAAAGACTTGATGAAACATCATTGGAATAACTCATGTTTCAAGACTAATAAACATATAGAAGTGGTCTTAAAGAGGTCAGTCCATCTTCTCACAAGCTCAAAGTCAGAAATATTACGTAAAAAATCTTCTAATCAAAGAGGGGTATTATATTCTGAAAAAATACACCTGATTCTCTCCCGCAGTTTTATAGAATAAGTAGAAGTGAAATATTTATTTCATCTATATACGCAAAACAAAATAACTTAAACCATCTTAATTGGCCAAAAGGTACTATGTTAAGATTGAAAGATGGAACAAAAATCATGATTATTTAACTGGTTTAACTAATATAATTTATTTTTTGCACTATAGATGATCGCTTAGTGGAATTAGCTAAAGATATTATACATGATCTGTAAGGTTAGATCTTCTAATTTATAATAAAGTATTATTCAGAAAGATCAATGAAGTGATCTTGAGGATTCTTGATTCCTAAATACTACTATAATTATAGCTTTGAAATTTTTATGCAATAGTTATTCAGCAAGCTTATAGAAATTACAAGAAAAGACCTGAATCTTTGGCAAAACGAGTTTAAAAGACAGTGAAAAATGATGATATTTCCGATAATATAAAGTTTTTAGGTATAAAAAATGAATCAAAACAATCAGAATATATTTGTTATAAGGATGAAGAATGTTGTTATCTAGTAAGAAATAATTGGATGTATGAAAAAAAAGCCCAATTATAGTAACGATTAGATACAGTATCACACATATTTGTTAGAAAATTATTACAGTCACCGGCGAAAGTAATAGCACTACAAGTGCTGCTTGTTTTTTGAGTCGTAGCATGTTTATTTTCACTCTAAAATTTTTCAGTATTTCTAAAGTGTTCTTTATAAATAATATTTAAATAAACAAACAAAAAAAAGTTGTAGAAAAAAATGAATTTCTTCATGTTTTTCATTTAAAATGGTATTAACCACCCTTGAAAGAAACTGAAATGCTGTTAATCTTCTTTGGCAGCGAAAAATCCGAAATGCAAGAGAAATTTCACAAAGAACAGGCGTTCCCTTACGCTTCTATTATCGTTATGTTAGTTTATTAAAGAAAATTGGTAAGATTACTATAGGTTATCAGTCTAGTCGACCACGAAAATTGACTCCTAAAAACGCCGCCAAATTGGAATGATCGTCAAGCATAATCATTTCACTACAGCAAGTGAAATGAAGGTCCAACTTAAAGAAAAAAATCCAGAGCTTGAAGTTAGTGAACGGACCATTCATCGTGAACTAAAAAATCTTGGATTTGTATCTGTTCGTCCTAGAAAAATTCCTCTTTTGACACAGAAAGCAAAAGAGAACTGGTTGTTTTGGGCCTGTGATCACGTAAATTATAATTAGAAAAAGGTAGTATTTTCTGATAAAACTACACTTCAAATGTTCTGTAATACCCTTCTAGTATGGTCACGTGACAAAAAACCTATTGCTCTGATGGTAAAACACTTATTTAAAGTTTATGTTTAAGGTTAAGGGAAAAATTGGCATACACACGTTCACTGAAAATTTGGATCATCATTTATACTGTCAAATTTTAAATAAACATTTATATGATAATGCAAGTGCAATACATGGTAACTGATGGGTCTTTCAGCAAGATAATGACCTAAAATATACTTCCCGTGATGTTCAAGGTGACTTGAAAACTCACCTTTCAGATCGGGTTCTTTCTTGGCCTTCCTATAGCCTTGACCTATTAAAAATGTTTGGACTATTTTAAAGAAAAATGTTGAGAAAAAGGTCAAGAGAATGGTGATATAAAGGAAAAAAATCTAAAAGAAATTTTTTTAAATTTAATTAGGAAGGAATAGAATGATATTGAAAACATTGTAATAGTTAACTGCATTAATAGTATGTCAAGTTACATTAAAGCATGTATTGACGCAGAAGGAAGCCATACCAAATATTAATTAATTAATAAAATATATGTAATTTTGGTCGGTCTTTCAGAAAATAATTTTTTTTTTGATTTTTTATTATAAAATTGCACACAAATTATTAAAAAACTGAGTGCTATTACTTTCACTGAGATCTGTATATTAGCAAGGCTATACACTTGTTAGAGGTGCATATTGGATTAACAAGTTAAAATGATTACAAAATCCTGAATATTATCGTATTAATAAAAAATATAACTTTGAATACTTCATCAAAATTTTGGATTGTAAGAAATATAATGATGAATTGACAGGAGTACAATATATATGTGATTCACAGTCATTAAAAAAATATGATATTCTAGAAAAAAATCTTACCGTAAATTTCTCAGATTTGGATGATAATAGTAAGTTTGTATATCAAATTTTTCAGATCAGTTCTTGACCCAGATTCTGAATATTGTATTAATAAAATAATATACTGTTCAGCCATGCGAAACGCTTAAGGCTAATGCATGAAGGCATGTATGACATAAATAAAATATGTTTCTGATCCTCGTTAAAGTATATATGATGTAATATGTAATAGTCTGCAAATCATCTGTAAAATTATACTTGTATGACAAAATAATTTCACACATAAATCGCTTTTAAAAATATTTTGAATTTTTTCCTATCTATCTGAATAGCATTTATTTATAAGTTTATTTCCTCCAATGCTAAAAGCTATTTCTACTAAATTTCAACCAGAATATATTTATATAATGTTAGTAGGCTTTTATTACTGAGCGGTCAGGTAAGTAAAATAAAGAAAAAAAAGTATGTATATATATATCCTCAGCGTCTTAAGGCTAATGCATGTAAACATGTATAACATAAATTAACATGTTTTCAATCCTCATTAAAGTATATATAATGTAATGTTAAGATCTTTAATACACATTCTATATGTCCTTATTCTCAAACACAAACTTTTAGCGTAAGAGTCCATTGCATATTCTTCTACTTTGACTCTAACATGAACTCAGACTCAGAGAAGTTGTGAATGGAGATTTAAAAGAGAAGTATATAAATTCAAGTTATTCGTCACTTCATAATTTATCCCTTAAACTGTAGAGCAGGCAAATTTGCCTGCAAACATAAAAAAAAAGTATTAATTTTTTAATAAAAAATAA
>CAJVPP010001955.1:0-16999 GCA_910592005.1 Funneliformis mosseae
TCATAATTATTAATATATATTAATTTTTTAATTTTTTAATTTTTAAAAATAATTTATTATTTAATAATTACAAAAATATAATTCTTTTTAACTCAACCAATAATTTTTAAGTATATTCAAAAGTTAACTTATAAATAAAAACAAAAACTTCTTTTATAAACTTCTATTTATCTTTATTTTTTTTAAATTCTCTTATTCCAAAAAACAGTTTTTGCTAGTTTAAATAATAATGATTTTTTGTTAAATATTTTTTTCATCACTTCTCTTAGCTTTTTTCTTATATTTTTTATTTTCTTTTTTATTTATAAAAGTAGGTATCAGAAGTATTTTAAATAATGATCAAAATCAATAATAACTTTAGATTATCAATTGTATGTGATAACTTTTTCTATTACTTTTATAAACAATTACAATTTTTTTAAATCTCTAATGTCATAAAGCCTGCTAATTTTAGCAGAATTTTTTAATTTTTCATAACTGTAGATTTAAACTCTGTGTATGTCTACTGGTAACTGTAATCAGAATTGATAAATATCTTAATATAAAAGTTTGAGAATATCAAAGAGTCTCTAATGAACTTAATGATATAGACACTTTTGTATTATAAGATCACTGTAACTAGGAATTAACCAGAAAACTTAGCTTGTTGGAGTTGGATTTTTATTAGCTTTTTTTTTGATTTAATAATAATTTGAGTTACTTATTTTTGTATTAAATTTAAATTTAGGATAGGAATTATTATTAAAAAAAGAGAGAAGCGTAATAATAATTTAGTGATCATATATTGAGAGGAACTCTATAATAATTATCTACTGAGTATAGTAAGATGACTGGTTGGTCTGAAACTAGCAAAATTTTAAGCTTGCAAAAATATTTTAAGTAGTTCAATTTATTTTTTTTTACTTTTGTATCTGGTTTTCAGAATTTTCATGTATTAATTTACTGGATTTGAATTTTTTACAATAAATATTAGTATTACCACATCTTTAAAAAAAAATAATTACAAAAAATATAAAATTTAGTTTATTGGATTTATCACATTAAGATTTATTAAATAGTAATATTTTTATATTTCTGAGATTGATAAATAGCAAGATATATGATTTAAAATTTTAATTTTTTTTATAATAATTTATTATATATTTATCTTATAATTTTTATTTAAAAAACATCATAAAATTTATTGTAAAAGTATTAATTTTTTTAATAATATATTTTAAAATATTTAAAAATAATTAAAAATGATTGTAGTTAATAAATAAAATTGCTTACAAATTTGTAGGCAAACAGTTGAAGGAATAATAATAAGTATAATTAATTTTTTGTATTTTAAATATTTGATATTTTTATTTAATTTATCAAGTTATAATATTTTTAAATTAAACAATTTATAAATTTTTTTATTTAATTTTGGTCTAAGTTTAATAATAAAATATATAGTTAATTTTTACATTTAATAAATTATTTAAAATACTTTGTTGTTTAAACTACTAAACTAAATCAATAGTTTATCAACTTTTTCAGAAATATATATATATATATAGTGTTGAAAATTATTATTAAAGTTTTTGATATTAATAAATTCATCAAATTTTAAGAGTAAAAAAGTATATACAACTTTATTAAAATAGTTAATTATACCTTCATTTTATATTACAGTACCTTTATAGTCATCCATGGTTTCGTTTTTTTCCTGTAAAAACTATAAAAGAAATGTTTTTTTTATTGGTTCCCGTGTATCAATGATTTCAGGGGGACCTTGGCTTTCCCGTAGGATGTAGAAAAAAAGGTCAACATCTACAAATATATTCATTTAATAAACTATTCTTTGATAATATTCTCTATATTGACCAATTTTTCTAAATTAATATTTTTCGGTCCCAAATATCCAAACCTGACCTTGACTTTAATTTTATGATACACTTTAATATTATGTCTATCAGTAGTCCAACCAACTTTATTCTCCGGCACCTCAATCTTCAAATTATACCACCATTCATTACGAGCGTTCAAATTAATTGATATCTGATCATCCGATATCTTTCTTTCCAGCACATAACCTTTGATAAATTTCGTATTCCCCGAAGCCTTAAATATGTGATACTCTTTTAATCCAGCAAATACTTCTTTTAATTTTAGAACTTTAAAGAATTTGAAGGCAAAATTTATGATAATAGGATTCCCAGGTCCAAAAGTGTTATAATCCACCGTGATATCATAACCTAAACCACGCTTTATAGCTTTCGGATCATCCCATTCGGTCCACCGAGTAGACGCCGGTACTGGCATTGAACGATATCGGGTGATCGAACACATACATTTAACCGATTTCTTTGAACCTTTAAACTTCCAAAAATTCCGCTTCCTCTTAATTTTAGCGTTCACTTCATAATTAATCTGACCGATCCCGTCACTTAAATTCATCGATGGTGGCAAATTGTTAGGTAATGGAAGCTTAAATGGAAATTTCATGTTTGTAATCTTTTGATAGAACTCTTTATTTTGCCACAACAATAACGATCGATTCAGAATTTGATGTTCATGGATGTAATGGATTGTACGTGTTCGAACTTCATACGATTTGGTAGAAGAATTGTATGCGTTTTCGACGACTTGTTCGGTCCAATGGACGTATTCGGTGCCCGTGATAGATACTTCGATTCGTTTGGCTTTCAAGGGTTCGTTTTCGGGGAATTGGAGGTGCAAGTTGCCGGCTACATATGAGTCGTTGATGCCTAGGAGTCCATGTTGAAATTTAGTAGCGTTTGGTACGTAGGAGAACCATACCTTTTCACTGGCTTGGTTGTATGAAGATTTTGGAGGCCGAAGCGTCATTTCAAAATTGGAAAGGGCTATTTTAAAAAAGGTTTAGGAGAGAAAAAAAAAAAAAAAATACACATCTTTTTTTAATCAATCAACAGCCTTAAATAAACATGCGGACACAATCCACCTAAATTTGTGCATATATTGTTCAAAAATATTGTACAAATTTCACAACGAAAAATAAAATATTACAACAAAAAATTGTCTCACAAGGAAGTTACTCAGCTGAGTAGCGCAGCATAATCTCTGCCAGTTATAAATCTGACTTCTTATAATGGTCCGACCGGCATGCGTGGGACAAATTTTATTTTCGTCAAAAAAAATACGTTTGTTGACAGTAAATAAAAGAGCCTACGAACGGCAGGTAACTTACTATACGCAGTACAACACTATATCGTCACAAATAAAATCAATGAAATACATATATTTGTTATTCAGTAACCGAACTATTTTTGAAGGGTGGACAATTATGTATTAAATTAGTGCCCGTTATAAAAAGTTTACGATGAATCATTGATAAAGAGCAAGGTTAGCAAAATAATTCTGAACGAAATGCATCTTCGAATGCCTAACGTCAAAGGTGATCAGAACAATATATCTGACCAGTTCAGCAGTCCAAATCATTTGTTGACAAAGGCATTCTTTATTTAAAAGGGAATATAACCACTTTAAAATACATTGTAAAGTAAGAATTTCATTCGCAAGTTTTCACATTACTAGCGATCCAAGATTCTAGCGTATCGATATTAACTTTACCCATCGCCACACCCAATAAAATATGCTCAGCAGAATCCTCATCCGCAACTAAATCGTAACCATTAAGAAGTAAAAACGTAGAAATAGCAAGATGACCGGCTCTCTTATTCCCATCTAAAAATGTATGATTCTTAATAATACTTTCTCCGAGTCCGGCAGCCATTTTAAACAATGATGTTTTATCGTAAAAGAACATGAACTTTGGCCTTAGTAAAGCGGACTTTAACAAGCCAACGTTCATAACATACTGCTGTTGACCCAAATCTTTCAATAATAAACCATGTACGACAATAAAGAGGTCCAAGTCCAAATCGCACCACGTTGACTCATAATCATTGTGGAGATGCTCGGTAGAATACCTTTTGGAAGGAGCCGTCACTGCTTTCACTTTTCTCGCAATCTCAAATAAAGGTTCCAATTTTTGCGGATAACATATCTGAATGCTTCTCTTTGCATATCTTGCGAAGCCGTACAGGCTAACGTAAAATACGCATATGAGTACGAGTTAACGGAACGAAGTCACTCAATTATGACCAAGGTAGCAAAACACCTGCTATTTCTTTCCAAGTTTTTATATCTGAAAGACGACCATACGCGGGAGGTAATGGATGACTGGAGCGTCCTGGCAAACCTTACATTCATTAAATAGGGTAAATGATAAATGTCATGAAATAGAAAGTAAATAGGCTCAATACTTACGATTGAAGAAACCAACCCATTGCGGAAGGAAACGCATTGAAAAGAGTTTTTTTTTTTTTTTGTCGTGTTCCGAATCACTTGATCAAACAATCATTTTACAATCATAATTACTCAGAATTACTAATTATCAGATGCCCATAACCCGTCCGAAGAATTTATTCCCACGGGTATGCGATCCGAAATCAGTTTCGGGATTTGAAACCTGAAATAAAATCAAACCTTTGTTTGTTATTCACATCATGACAATGCATGAATATACTTTAATTGTTTGATTTAAGGATTTATAGTGAGACGCAGTAACATCACCATGTGGCTTCTTTATTGTAGAAAGGATAATAAAAAAGATTACTATAAAAAAGTATGAAGATAAAAAATTTCCTTTTCAATAATAATCTTTTGACGGCAAATTGTGCCACGTTTGATATATTGAACGGATCAAATTTTTCCTATACTTCCACAAATGTTAATATTCATATCATTGGATACCAAAGATTTTATTAAAAATTAAATATTTTGCTCCTAAAAGATTCCAGTGAATAAGGATGTTCCAAAAGAGAAGAACAAAAGTTGATCTTCGCATCCATCACCTGTTTCGGGTTCAACGAAAAAATTTTTAATCTTTGTAGTGCCACAGGTCATACGACAAAATTAGGCCGATACATGTAAACTTTTTTTTCGGCCTTTTGAATAATTATGATTAGATAATCATCATCTAGAATATAATTTATTACAAGTATATAAAAAGTTAGAATAGGATGTGGCGAAAGTTCAATTATCACCTGATTTGATTGATTAAATGAGAATTAATTTTCCTAAGACCCGCAGTATTATATTCTAATATTAGACTAAACACCTAACAATAATTAGTCATTCCCTGTTTTAAAGCATGCTACATGACCATGCAGACCACTCACTATATTTAGACAAACCTAATTAACGTTTCACCAAATAAAGGTTTCAAAAGAAAGGAATAATATACAAAGAAATTTATATATATGTATTGTTCATAGGTATTGTGGAGAATCCGATATAAAAAGCGGTGGATTCTCGTCAATGCTGACTTGGTGAAAATATAGTGAGTAAATAAATAATCTGGTATTATTTCTTTACCTTTTTTTTTTTTTCTCTTTTTTTGGAAAAAACTATATTTTCCCTTCGTTCCCCGAATGACTTTGAATCCTTACAATTCTACACCAAGAACTTCATCAACTCCAGAAGGGAGTAATATTACAGTAGAAGGTGAATTTGACCGGCAGGCTGGTTATTCGTTTAACAGACATAATAGGAACGAAAGTGAAATTACGGTTGAAAGTTCAGCATTTTCATCAGATAGTGAAACAGAAGAGAATCATAAAAGGCTGAAAAGAAAAAAAAAGGTAGTCAGTGAGACGAACAACCCCCCTCCCAATAGAAAACCATTTAAGATGTGGTTGATAAAGTTATTTTCGTATCTCCCGTGGAGTAAAAAAACTAAAAAGTCAAAGGATCCATCGTCTTCGTTACCAACGCATATGGTGGTGCAGAAAGAGAAAGAAAAAAGGAGTTGCTGTTCGATCTTTTTATGGATAATGATAATAATGTTATTATCATCAATAATGGCCAATTTAATAGCTTTAGATATCATGTATGCTCGCATACCATTGCAAAACGAAACAACGGTGGTACAAGAAGACAACACTTCAGCAGTGGTATGCTCGACCCTTCTTGGATCTCCAGGGGAACTTCTTAAGTTGTTCCCTTGCGACCAATGTTTGAACAGCGGCATGCAATTTTACAACGTAACTTCATTCTGCGTATTAAAAAAGCATCTGGTTGAATTCGATTAATCAAACACGGATGGAGGCTCTCAATTGGATGAAAGATAGCAACTATTGTGGATGGGGTGGTGTCAAATGTGACGATTCAAAAAATATTATTGAGTTAAAGTTAACGTTCCCATTCGTTGCAAGAGCGATTACTTCTGTAATAGGCGAATTAAATACATTGAAGAAGTTAACGATAACTGGCGATGGTAAAGTTCCAAACGGCGCTTTACTCGCAAATTATTTTAAATTGGAAAACTTAGAAGAGATGAGCTTAATTTCTACTGGGTTCACTGGACCCATTCCAAATAATTTGGGTAAAATGACTTCGTTAAGAAGTTTAAAAATCGTTAATAATACCCAATTGGGCGGCCCAATTCCCAGTGAAATATCTTTGAAGTCCTTAAAGGAATTGGATTTAAGTAATAATCAGTTGTCTGGAGCCATTCCTGAATCACTTGGCACCTTGGACCTAAATAATTTGTAAGTATTAAAATAAGATTTATGAAAAAATGAAAAATATATATATGAATTAATTTTATTCTCTTTTTTTAGATCTTTAAGTGGTAATTCCTTGACCGGCGATGTTCCGAATAATATTTGTCAGAAAAGTTATGCGAGTTGCAACTTGTCTAACAATCAATTAATTGCCACAAACTGCGGAGAATGTTCTTTTGCGTAAAATTTGCCTGTATTATTATCACAAATAAATATATACAATAACTTCACATAAACTTAATGTAATAATATTATAGCACTACCATTAATATAATAAAATTATGTAAATTAAAATAATTATTATTGTAAACATCTAAACAATTTAACAATTCATATCATTGTTTCACCCGCGTTAGCTTCTTTCGTGTTCATCACGCGATGTTTACTTAAACATGGAAGTAAGATATCCCGGAATCTTGATCAGGTAAAAAAAACGCATGTCGCACGAAATTTATTAAGCGAAGAAGGCAGAAATTTTAAAAAGAATTCATTAATTCTGCATTATGTTTCTATATAGAATAAAAAAATAAAAAATTTTTATATTGAATATTCTTTCAGAAACTACTTTTTTTGTTCATTTAATGAAGTTATTATTTATCAAAATATATCTACTAACTGCGTGATCGATCAGTGTGATCAAAAGTTAATCCATATCATTAGCATAATATAAACATATATGGGAATAATCGTCAAAGATCTTTTATATAAATTTTCTCTTCTTTTCGCAAGATAAAATTTTACCTTTTTTCCCTTGCTTTTTTTTTATCAAATTTCAATTTACTAATTTATTTCGAGTTTATACATTGAAATCATCATTAATTGATTTCCTTGGAACACTAGTGTTGTTATTTTCATTTTTTTTTTTATTATTTTCCTTTCAACTCACGCACACATCAATCATGTACAGAATTAGGTATGATATTTATCATCATCATTGGGTTTTTTTCCTTATCCTTTCGTTGTTTGTTAAGATATTTTCTTTACCTTTTTTTATCTAGTGACCCAAGCCAATACTTGGTTAAAACTGGTGCACTTGTCAAAGATGTTTCCATCAAGAAAAAAGGATGGGTACTACCATGTAATTATGAGATTCTTCATCATAGCGATTTGTCTAATCTCTTTCTTTGAATGATTCGCTAATCTCTATAATTCTCTCTCTCTCTCTCTCTCTCTCTCTCTCTCTCTCTTTTGTCGTCAGTTCAAAGGTCAACGTTCTTTGATATAACTCCAGCGAACTACACGTTGCAATTACAAGCGATGAGTGCTGAAAAATTGGAATTCAACCTTCCCGCAGTATTTACCATTGGTCCAAAGGATGAGCACAAATCTTTGGAGCGGTACGCAAAACTTTTGGCGGCAAATGATAAGAACAGTGATCACGTGAAGGAATTGGTTCGTGGTATTATTGAAGGTGAAACTAGAGTTATTGCGGCCGCAATGACTATGGAAGAGATTTTTCAGGAAAGGAAAGGATTCAAAGATCAGGTCATTAAGAATGTTCAAGCGGAATTGGATCAATTCGGCTTGTTCATTTATAATGCTAACGTTAAACAACTTCAAGATACTCAAGGTTCCGAATACTTTGCTTATATGGTATGTGTCGTTGTTGAACATCATAATAATAATATATATATATATATAATTTTTACGCGTAATATTTACCAAAAAAAAATTTTTTGTTCTTTCTCCTTCCGCTTTGATTAATCTAGCGAATGAAAACGCATGAAGGTGCCGTGAATCAAGCAAAAGTGGATGTGGCCGAAGCGAAATATCGTGGTGACGTCGGCGCGAAGGACCGTGAAGGTTTAACGCGTCGCGAAACTTCAAAGATTGAATCGGAGACAATTTTGGTGGAAAATGAACGTCAGGTATCCGTGGCGCAAGCAAACATGAATTTGGCCACCAAAAAGTCGGAATTTGACCGTGCCACTAAGATCGCAGCCATTGAATCGGAACAAGCGGCAAAGATTCGTGAATCTGAACTTCAAAAAGAAGTTGAAGAGCGTCGATTATTATCGGAAACAGAACGTCTTCGGGTACAATACGTATCTAAGGCAACAGCTGAATTCGAAGCAGCTAAAGCCAACGCTAATGCGCGTTTGTATGAAAAGCAAAAAGAAGCCGAAGCTGAACTTTATAAGAAACAAAAAGAGGCAGAAGGTCTATTAGCAGTTTATAACGCTCAAGCTCAAGGTATAAAGAATTTAATGGAAGCCTTCGGCGGTGATCGTAATGCGGCTATTCAATATATCATGATTGAACGTGGTGTTTACCAACAATTGGCCAAAGAAAACGCTAGTGCCATCAAAGGTCTTAATCCTAAAATTACTGTTTGGAATACCGGGAATGAAGAACCCTCCGCGAATCCTGTAGCAAATATCTTTCAATCTTTACCTCCACTTTTGTCAACTATTCAAGAACAAACTGGAATCAGTCCTCCAAATTGGTTGGCTCAAATGCCAAATAAATAATGCTACCTCTGTCACTGCAAGTGATTAATGGGTTAATTTTAAGATAGAATTTTATATAATAATAGTTACAATGTACATATATATATTATTATTATAACTCTTTTCTAACCCGTTTTTCCCTTCCTATTCCTTTATTCTTTTATTCTTTTTTTTTTATCTTTCAATGAAATATATAGCTATTATAAAAGGTGACGTGAATTTAAAAGATTTAATATTTTTTTAAGACAGATATAAAAATGCATAAATATATAAATAATACAGTATATAATAAAAATTTAAAATTTAATTTTCTTTCACTTAAATCCTTTACTCTTAACTACGGCTTCACAAATTATACTGTAAATAAATAAAATTTAAATAAAGATATTTTTAGATTCCAAATGAAAATATAACGAATGTTGTAAATATATTGTTGGTATAGCTGAGATATTGATCAAACTTTTTTTTTTTTTTCTTTTTTTTTTTTTAGTTAAAGTTTATATCAAAATAATAAATTATTTCGAAAATTACTATTTGCATTTATAGTATATAATTCTGATTCTAAAAAATATATCAGAGTTCATTAGTAAAAGAGCTAAAATGTTAAATAATTAATAAAGCTAAATAGAAGGATTCAAATTTTTTATTTTCAATAATTATCTAATAACTAAATGTAAACTCAAATTTTAACTTTAAAATTAAATAACATTTATATAAATATTTCAGACATTTGTTTTTGGTATTTTTATAAAACAATTATATACTGTAATTTTTAAATTAAAGGTTTACTTTTAATTCAATATATATTAACTTTAACTATTAAATCTTAATTATAACAAAAAAAAAATATAAATACAAGAAATTGAAAAAAAGTTAAAATATACATTAACCCATTGCTTTATAACAGAAATATAAATAATTATATATGATATAGCATATAGGTTAAAATATTTAAAAAAAATATTAATAATACAGAAAAATAGTTTTTAATAAATAATATATATATACTTAATTAACTAATAATAACCTATTCTTTATATAATTATAAAAGTTAGTATTTGAATTCTAATAAATTGAATTAAATATGCAAATTTTATTAAAACATTTCATAATATATAACTTTTTTTTTGTTTTAGTATTCTTGATTACTATCAGTTATAAAAACTTTGATAGTTTAGTATAAAGTGATTTTGATAGAATAATATAAAAAAAAAAAACTGATTATAGTAGATAAAGATTTATATAATTTAATATTTGATCTTAAAGTTTCATTATTATTAAAAATACAATTTAAATTAAAAAATGATATTACTTTTAATAAAACAAATTAGATGATACTTACCTAAATTATTTTTATCATGACTAAACTTTTATCAAATTTTATATTTAATTAAATCTTTGATTAAAATCTAAACATTTAAATAAATTTTAATAACTGACTAAATGACTAAACTTAAATTACTTTATAATATATAAATTATAAATTTTTTATTTATTTATTTTTATTAAAAATTATAGTTCAGCCAGATAGGATTATGCTAATTTTATTGTATCAATATTTATTATAATTATTCTATAAAAAATATGATTATACAATAATAAGCCAATTAATTTTAAATATACTACTTCTATCTAACTTTATATAATTATTATACATTTTATGATAATTTTATATACAAATTAATATTTGTCAATACTTCCAATTCTAATAATTTCTGTAATTTTATGGGTTTTATTTCAATTTCAATTTGATTATTAGATTTTAAAGGTATTTAAGAAATATTAGCTTTTAAAGACATAATATTTTGACAGTTGAATTGCTTAAATACTAAAAAAAATAAAGTTTACTAAGAAAATGTTTTATATAATTATTTGTTGAGTAATAAAATAATATATTCTTTTGCAATTAAAAATATTCTATTTACTTGTACTTTATTTATATCTATTAAATTTATTAGAGAAATATTATCAGTTGCTATATTTGAATAATTTTAATATTAAATAATTGGTTAATATTAAAAATAGAAAAAATTTGAAGAATTTACATGTTTTTTTGTGAATTTCACTTGTTAATAAAGTCATCATATCTAGTTGCTACTGATCATGAGAAAGAATGTAAGATTGAAGTCTTTAGTCAGATTTATGACAAGATTGATATCTAATGTAATCTGTATTTTGGTCAAGATGTTGTAATGCTTAAACTATAGTTTTTTTGCTCACATAATTTGTAATCTTCCTATTATCAAGATTAATCTCTGTTATAATACAAATTTTTTTCATCAATTTCTTTAATTGTACTTCACTAATATGATAACGTTTAAACCAATTTTCAGTTTAAAAAGCTATATAATAAAAAGTTAAGCAGAATAAAACAACTTTTATAAAATTAATATAGCTTTAATTTATCTGTTTTTTCTTTAACTTCTTAGAGATAAAAATTAGATTTAGTATTAATAGATCATAAACTAATATATCTATCATAATCATTTATTAATATTGAATTATTAGAAAGGATTAACTTTTCTTCTTTTTCATAATAATTAATATTAACTCTTTGATTAGCTTTTGATCTAAAAATTCAAACATCAAACCTCTATCAGATCTTTTTTAAAGTCATCTATTATTAAGCTTGAATTTTTACCATCACGTAATATAAGAAGAATTATATTATAAAAAAAATCCAATATAATAGTCTTCTTAGAGTATTACTATCTATTTTTTGATAATTAAGAATTTGAATAATTTTAGAGAGGATATTTATAGATGAAAGACGCGTGTAAAATTTTTCAAGATCACGAAAATCCTTCTTCTGTAGAAATATAAACAAATGACTATTAGTTCAAATTTGTTGATAATTATGGAGTGACCTTTTTTTTGAATGAAACCTGTTTGAAATAAAAATCACACAATTGATCGATAAAATTTGTAATTTTATGAAATAAATTGAAACAATTTAGAATTTTTGTGGGAACAAAAATCTTAAGAAGTGAGTAATGTAATAGGACTATCATAACGTAATTGATTTACATAATGCATTATAAATAGTTATATAAATGATGTAGTTAATAGAATCGACTTAATAGATATATTTAATTTATGTAACATAAGAATGTTGCAGATCTAAATGTCAGACATATCAGACATATTTGATATATTTAATATATTAGACATATTTGATATATTTGACATATCTGATATATTTGATATATCAGACATACCTAATATATATGATATATTAGATTTACATTAAAAAAGTATATAAAGAAGACTAAATTCTTGACAAGAAGGTAACTATTAATTGCTAGATGCAATCTGATCAGTTCAGCGATAACCATATGCAAACCCTTTTTATAAAGTAGTATAAGACTACTCTTTCTATTTTGTGATTAATTCTTCTTTCATATTCTCTTAGTTTAGTATTTTTAGCTTTTAGTTTATTTATTTACCAATAAATCTTTATTCAATTTACTTAAAACATTTTGTGACATTTGTATTTATAATGTAATTTACATTTAATTTTGACTTAAAATAAGGAAATATACTCAATAGTGTATTGAATACATTGGGCAATATATAGTGAATGAATCATACATTCATCGTAGGTTTGAATATATTTTTCAATATATAATAAAACTTAATCAACTGAGGTATGAATATACTTTGCGGTATATAAAAGAACTATTAACTTACTGAGATAACTATTAGATTACTACGTAAACTTAAAAGAATCACCACTTGAACACCTCGTTTAATTGTCGTAATTCATAAGGATTGCACGTTAATACTATGATCAGTTTTTTCACAAATATCACATTTACGTATATTTAGTTTTTGAATTGATTTATTAGTTGATTTACAGCATTATAAGTTTCATCTATTCTCTCCTCTACTCTATCAATTTTAGCAGAGACATTACTTCATTATGGATGAGATCTTTAAAAAGGCTTTATAGGATAATTAGAGTCTAAATCTTTCTTATTAACTATATCCAAGTCTTTTAAGAATTTTGCTACGTAATAATTTTTCATACCTCCTCTATCTTTAATGTAGATAGTAGACCTCTTGGTTATCTAACAGGTTCAACAGTTTGTGAAACCAATGTCTGTACTTTTGGAGTCATTTGTGCTTGAAATTCAGCTTTCTGGTTTTCTAATAAAGTTTGATATTCAGTTTTTTGTTGAGCTAATACGTTTTGAATTGCTTTTTATATATCTTCTAAAGAAATTTCTTGCTGTTAAGATGTGATATTAGGAATGGTAGGAGGGGCTGATAAATAGCTAGAATATGATGTGTAATAATCCTAATATTTCACGACGTAATTCCATTTCTTCTAAACTATCGAGAATATCATTAATAAGTTTGTGATGACTAATCATAATGATGTCATTTAATATAATATTTCTTACTTCAGACATAAAATATGTTTTCTTTTACATAGAAGTATAATCCAATTGATTTCCATACTTTTGAATTTTTGCACAGAAAGATGTTACACTTTCATGTGTTCTTTGTTTTAATGTTCCAATTTCAAGCATTCTCAAATATCTATCGGCAGATGGAAAATGATTTTTAATATAATTTAACCTTGGATTCCTGCAAGAATAATAGAAATACCTTCTTTAGCATTTGATGTAACTAATATCACATTGGTTGATCGTCCTCCAGCTATTCTCCAATTTTCATCAAGTCCTCAAACTGAAATAATATCTATACCTGCAAGACTTAATGGAATATTTGGAAAAGATGTGACAGCTCCTGTTATAGCCTTTGCATTAACACTACGAATATGAGCTATAGTGATACCTATAGCTGAATTATCAAATACATTTTATAACTCTCAGTTTTTATTATCAAACTCTCTTTTGTACTATTTTCGCACTTCTTCTTTTACAGATCGATCCAGTATATTGTGAATTCTTATTTCATTATTTAGACCTGCTAAATGGATATATACTATAAAATCATCTCTATACTTTTCATAATCCTGTTTAAAACTGCTTAATTCAGGCATTATAAATCTTGCAGGTAAAACCATGTTTATTTGATTTGGTGGATTATTCTGTAACATTAAAATTTGTCCCTACAAATTTAAAATATTCTGTTAAGTATCATGGGTCTTATTCTTCCATTTCTCATATCACTCATAGAGCCTATTTCGATTATACTCTAATAAACCTATATTCTCTCTACTTTACTGTAAGTGGTGAGTATTTTGCTAATATAGTAATTGTAAGACAAACTTTTCTTATACCAGTTTACCTATACGGGTTTGCTTTCTTGCTATATTACCTATCATTTTATTTACCTGGTTTTGAGCATTAGTTTGATATTACTGAAGATCGCTAATAACTCTTACTTATACCTCTTTAGCAAGTTGCCTTCGTATAATTTTATTATTACATTCAGCTTTTGTATTATAGCACCTCTATTGCTTTTAAAATATATCCCGTTGCAAATTATTTTCTTTTCAGCAAATTTGCCTTGTTGTTCTTTTTATTTGATCTGCTAAGATTTCTCTACCTGTTGTTGAATTATCCACATAACCATCTATAGCATTTGCTAGTGGTCATATTATCATCAGAATTATACAAGTCTAGAGAATTTTTTCGTAATGAGATAGTCTTAATCTGACATCACAATTTTTCTACCTTCTCCTCAGATCCTACTAACTACTTTTCTAAGCTAGAGATATACCTATCCTTATCTCGCACGTCCTTTCTAGCTTAATATAACTGATTTTTTAGGCTAAAGAGTTCAGACTTTAGCTCTATTATCTCTTTCTTCAAAGCATTCTCAAGCTGTTCTATTTCCTTATTAAGATCCTGGATTTCTTGCTCATATTGGACATATTCTCATTCTAGTTGATTAATTCATCTTTTATTCTGATAATTAATTTCTACTTCTGATTGCAATGCATCTCGAAGATATGAGTTATCCTCTTCCAGCTTAGCTTTATATTCTTTACATGTTCTTTTCTGCCTTGGGTGGGGTCTGCGGAATGATATTTTTTTTTTCGTGATTATAAAATAGAATGGAAGAACTGGTTATTTATATTGATTCTCAAAAAGCGCGAGAGCTAGACTCTGTAAAACAAACACTTACAATTAATATTGATCCTCAAAAAGCTCATAATTTAGACCGGCATCTTGCCTTGCAAAAACTATATTATTATTTTAAGGGTCTTTATCAAAATGCTAAAGGATTATGGGACGCTTGTAAAAAGCTAGCTACAGCTTTCCATTTACTGATATAAAAAAATGGTTTGATGATCAAGTAATAGATCAAATCTATTGCCTTTCATTGAAAAATATACCCTATTCCAACTACTCTAAAATTACGAAACCAAATACTATTCACCAGTATAATTTGATTAAAATTCTGTATGATGATATAAAAACAGATTTACTGAATAGCAGATCAGTATTATACTATATATTATTGGTTATAGACTATGTGACTAGGTATAAAGATTTCATTTTTTTAACGTCAAAAAATAGTTAAAAAGTTGCAGAAGTTTTTAAGAGTATATATAATAACCCTAATAATCTCTTTAACTGATCTTGAAAACTACAATACAATAAGGACACTGAGTTTATGGGATACATAACTTTATTAATGGATGAGTATAGTATTGAAATCTGAAGAATTATAGCACATTTCAGACATACAAGTTTCACAATGATCAATCATTATGCTGAATTATTTGAATATAGAGTTTTTAAAAATCAGTATTCAGTAGAGTTTCACTTATCTACTGACAAACGTTGCAGAGAATGTGAACGATTTGCAAGAAGAATTGTTGATAATATGAATGATAGCCTAACTCAATTAATTAGAATAAGACCTAATAATACTATGAAACTTGAGCAGGTATATTCTAAACGATTAGTAAAATATAATCACCCAATAGGTGTTAATGAATCCCAGTTGCTAAAAGGTACTACTGTTTGATTTTTGCTTGCTAAAGGAGAATAGGAAAATGATCCTTTCGAACAGCACAGAATAACAGACCCAATATGGTCCCTTGGCCTACATAAAATTTGAAAAATTGTTGTTGGAAAGAATCTCTCAATGCCTGTTCTATATTATTTAGATAAATCAGGACCTCAACGTCCTTTCGTAAGAGAACAATTAATGCATATTAAGAAAGAGCCTATGTTGTTTCCTAGCTAGGTATTAAAAGATAATCAAATGCATACAAAGCACTTTTTATAAAAATCTCTAAGTCAACAACGCAATAGGGAATTGTAATAAGAATTACTCCTTTTTGATAGCATAACATTTTCTTTTTTCAATTACATCAGATTTGTGTATCTAAATTCATCTGTTCTTACAGATAAAAAAAAGGCACAATTTAGTAATGTTGATTATCACTGTATTCGAAGGCCAAATCTAGCTCTTTATTATATCTATCTAGATACAATTCCTCCAAAAATTTAGGTTTTCAGAATGGAAATTTTTTATTTAATAAATCTTCAAAAATATACCGGCATATTTTTTCTCATACATTAGGGCAAATATTACACCATTTGTAATTCTATTTCATTTTTTTATATGGTACCTCTCATTGATGACCATTTTTACATAATCATAAATATCTATTAAAACTAACTTTGCCTAAGCATCTTCCTTTACGTCTCTAAACATATGCTAAAGCTTTAGTATCAATTTCGTCTTGCATTTTATAGGTGCAATAAAATATCACATATAGAAATTTGTGGTAATAATCACCAGTTTCAGACTAATTTGATCAGAAAAATCAATCTAGATATATGCAAATCCAGGAAAGTAAAATTAAACTTAATTATTATAGTGTGTTCCATAAAAAGCTATCAAGTTGTTTCAAATTTCAAAAATTTATATAATCACGTGATAAGCATAATACTGATTTGTGATTGGCTAAAATTTATATCACATGATAATATAATTTAATAAATTTAAGATTAAAGTTTAAACTAAGAGAAAAACTTT
>CAJVPP010001956.1:0-16992 GCA_910592005.1 Funneliformis mosseae
TCTAAATATCAAATTAAACCTTCTGCTTACCACCCATATACATTGCTTTGCTTATCACTCATAAGCATCTTAAAGAACTGACTGTAACAATATTATCAATTATCATCATCATGATAATGTATTTCAAAATGCATTTATTGTAACAAAAAAATATTCTTATTGTAAAAAAGATTTAATAGGTTTAACTAATAAAGCATTTATTTTTCTTTTAGAATTATTTATAAAGGTTAATAATAATATTGAAAAAAGCAAATGGATAAAATTAATCAATATAAAAAAAATAAGCTTTCATATTATCTTGCAGTTCTTAATATGAAATGTAGATAAATGACATTTACCAGTGGCTTTTAGTTCAGAATATCTACTATTTAATTTATTAGAAAAGTGTCATCTTCAAGGTTCTTGTAAAATATTACAATCAGCATCTAATGATTTTATTTCTTACAATTTAATGAAGTTTATTTCTTTTCTATGTGATTATATTTATTATCAATATTGTTTACAATATCTTAAGTATAAAAATTAATAAAATTAATAATAATGTAAAATCTATTATTTTTAGAATTACTGAAAAAAATTTTAAAGTTGAATTTAATTAAAAAGATGAAATTCAATTAATAGAAAATGATGAACCTGAAGATTAATAATAAAAATGAACCAAACAAAATCAATTATTTTAATGATAATTAGGAAATGATCGACATAAAAATTGACCAATCATACAAATGTCTGCCATGCTGGTGACAAATAACATTTTAAATGAAATATAGTAGGTGTGATAAATAGCAACTTAATCTGTATACTAACTATATCCATGATTTAATTGGCTAATTATCACGTGCCTATAATTGATTTCAATATAGTGGCAGGAAAAAAAAACCTAAACGCGACTAGTTTATAATAAAAGCGCTAAATATGTTAACACGTTCTTCGGCACCAAAGAAAAGAAGTTCAGACTCTAGCTCTAAAAACTTATCTCCTTCTTCGCCTATTGGACCTCAGGAATTGATATTTCGTAATTTCCGTCTTCGTCGAATTGTTAAAGAAAATCATGGTCATGATATAAATCAATTGGCTTTTTTTTTCAATTTAAATCATTATACTGCACCAGTTGGCGCTCTATACAAGAAAAAATTTAATAAACTTGGATACGTTGAAAGAAATGTTAGAGATACCAGCAACGTTTTGGCTAGTGTTGGTGATATACAGGCGAGTAATACCTGGAATTTATTTAATTTATCTTTATTGTTATGAGCTAATCCATTTTTTTTTTTTTAGTCGAATATTTATGACAATGAGCATTGTGGGGACCATTTAGATATTATGTCAAATTTCGTTGTAGGAAACAATTTGAATTTGGAGTCTGGGGTAAGTGACTCTCAAATCGAATTTTTCGAATTTGCTATTGAATAACATATTTTTAAACATAACATAGGAATTAATGACGTGCTGTTGGTTACATCGAGACGATGATGCATTACTTGCTTTAGGTGGAAAATCACGTGTCATATATATTATCTCCATTGCACTTTCCAGTACTCCGAGAACATTATGGGGGCATACTGGTATATTTTCTTTTATTTTTTTTTTTTGTTTTTCAAAGATATTTTATTTTTATCTTATACTCAATTGTTTTTTAGATTGTATTACGGATATTCAAAAACATCCTAAAGACGATCAACATATATTGTCCGCATCAAAAGACGCAACTGTACGACTTTGGTATGTCGATAGTGGCCAGTGTCTATACGTGTTTCAAATTAAGGCCTCAGTGACAGTGAGTTCGCACTCTTTATAATTCTTGAAGGCTTGTTACATTTTATTGCTTACTAAATCTTTGATCTTATAGTGCTGGCATCCATCTGGTCAATCATTCCTGACTGGAAATTATAATGGAGAGATTAGAATTTGGCAAACTCCAGATTTATTAACACCACCGACCGAATCATTAAATATAACCGAAAACGATATTGAAACGCGATCTAGAAAATGTCACTCAAGTCAAATAGGTTATTATTCTCGACTTTTCTCTTTGTGTTTGTAGAATTAATCTTGTTAAAAGAATATTTATCAACACATTTATATAGATTGCATACGATTTGCTAATCAAAATGTAATATCCAAATCTTTAAGTGGTAAAATCGAATATTGGAATTATGATACACTAGAGGTAATAAAAGCTTTTTCCATTAAGAATAATTCTCCAAACAGATCAAGATTTGACGTGAGGTAAGATTATTTATCATTTAGTAGTTGTTCTTTTTGTAAATTATTTCGAATCTTTATAAGTAAATTCGTAATTTAAAAAATTAGTCTTGACGAAAATTTTTTGTGCGTGGGTACAAGTAATGGAAGCGTCAACATTTATAATATTTTGAATGGTAAACTAATTTCAGAACTTAGTCATCGTAGATCAACAAAGGCTGTAAGGTGTTGTGCATTTTCCAGAGATTGCAAGTATGTGTAAATGGCCATAAAGTGTTTCTTTGTTCTTTGGTTTTTTTTTATTAGTAATAAAAATTCATGTTATTACTTTTTAATAAAATTTAGGCAAGTTATTGCAGCTGGAGAAGATGGTTACATATGGAGATATGATTATATTAGTGACGAAACACTAGAGATTAATTAATAAATCAGTTAACTAATGATATGGTCAACTTTCTTATTATTTTTTTTTTTTTTTGCCAATTAAATAATATTCAAAAACTTCTTTTATTGAGAATATCTATCTTTAATATCTTTCCATTGTTTCTATAAAATAAAATAAAATTTCGAAATTAATGGATATTTAATATCCAATTGTATATTATAAAAAATTAAAATTCATACGTACGCCCTTATTCATTCTGTCCCACCATCTATCCGTGGCAGTATCAAAGGCCATTTCAAAAGCAAATGCTGTTGCGAAAATTCCGACCATGAAGACCGAGTTTCTTCTAAAAATTGTTCGGTATACACTTCGAGAGAATCTAATAGTAATATGATAGCAAAAATTAGTTTAAAATAGTCAGCTATTTAAACGAATGATTATACTTACTTTTCAAGACCGTTATTTCTAGCGTCCATTATGAAATGTTAAAATGGAAAATTAAAAGAGGTAAATAAAATAAATGTTTTTTTTTTTAATGTACTCTTAATATCGGATCGGCATTCTTAATAATTCATCACGTGATTAAATATTTGGGATGTGCATAAAAAAATTTAATAAGGAATCGCGTTTCTTTTTTAACTTTTTTAACTTCTTTTTTTTTTTTTTAAAAAAAAAAAAAAATTATAGGAAAACTTTCACGAACATCATGGCTGAGGCTAATAGTGGAGGAAAACCTAAGTTGGTTATTGATCGTGAAAAGGTATTTTTATCTGAAACTTTAACAGATCTAACTAAACTGGTCGTGTGAAATGATCCTTTATTCGACATAATGTTGTTTTGTAGACAGTCCCATTTCTATTACGAATGTTTTATCGGTTGAATTATCACCATAGGTTTATTTTATTGTATTTTTATTTTTTTATTAGAAAGGATATCATATTCTATTGTATAGATTAATAATTGATCTTTTTTTGTATAGGATCGATGATTTTACACCTGAACATTTACCTACCGAGGATGAAGTGCAGATATATACTTGGTATAATTAAAAAGGACTATGATATGATTTTTTTTTTTAAAAGAGAAAAATTTTCTCTTTCTCATACATTCCTTCTTAAAAATTCATATAGGAAGGATGCCACGTTAAAGGAAATTTCTAATTTAATTAAAGAAGTAGTTCAAGATGCTAATAGACCAAATGCAAGATTATCATTTAAATTAGTATATATCGATAATTTACGTGGTAAATATGCATTTAAAGAATTAGGTACAATTCACAATGTAACCTCATCAACAACGCCAGATCAAGAGGGAATAAATCTTGATGATGCGAGATTTGTTATTGGAGATTTTATAGATGTAGCAATATTTTTTGGACCACCACCAAGAACTGTTGAAAGAAGGGGGAGTGTTCTTAGAGACAGAAATAGAGAAAGGGAAAGGGAAAGAGGCGGAAGAAATTATCGTGGTATTGGTGCTGGCAATGATAGAGATCGAGATAGAGATAGGGAAAGAGATAGGGAAAGAGATCGAGAAAGGGATAGAAATGGTATGAGAATTGATAGGGACAGAAGAGATGATCGAAGAGATAATAGAAACTTTAGAGATAGAAGACGATAATTTATAAAATTTTGATCTTTTTGATGGATACCTCTGAGCCATTCCCAACTTTTATTTTCTCGGGGATTATGATTTTAATTTGGTTCACTTTGTAAAAAATTTTTTTTTTTTTTTTTTTGGATATCTTTATGAAAGTAGACTTAAAAAATTTTAAATTCTTTATACCTTTTTTTTTTTTTTGCATTAAAACTACAAAGATTTCTTCTATCATTCTCGAACTCTCTCTCCCTCTTTTAATTTAAACATTTTGCTAGCTAAATTAAAATTTAGCGTACGAAAAAAAAAAAATAAATGGTCTATAAAATTACTTTGAAAATTATTTTATTTTGCTTAATAAAATAAAAATAAAAAATTTTTTTTTTTTTAACGTTTTATTTTCATATCTTCTTTTGTTTGACCTTTACGAATACCAGTCAGATTCCATTTAAACTGTAAATAATTTAAAAATGTTAAAAAAAAATATCTATATTTCTTTTTAAAACGACCGGTCAACAACTCACATCTTCAGTCCAACAAATAGCATATGTACCGACAGGAATTATAATGCAACTGATAATTCCTGTAATAATAGTTCTTCTTGTCCAACGAAAATGCGGATGTAAATTAGTACGCATAAAAGCCCATCTTTCAATTGCCGCATTTTTGATTAATACTAAGTTAATACAAATGAAGTGTTAGTAAAGTAAAAAAAAGGGAATCATATTTCTCATTTTTTTTTTTTTTTTTTTTTAAGGAAAAAAAAAAAAATATGTTTTTACAATTATCATGATCCCCTGCCATCTTTTATATGTATAAAACGAAATAATATTTTTTTTGAAAACTATTTATCTTTTTTATTGATTTTTATTTATATATTTTTAAAAAAATTTAACACGTGACAGTTATGTCATGAAAAAAAAATCGATTGTCTTATTGGTTCCCTACCAGCATTGTGATTACGTTCTAATTAATTTAATTGACCAACAATTAAGATGTGACAAATTAATCATAAGAAATACGGAAGGCTAAGGCTTAGAAGGAATTATAAATTATATGAAAATAAAAATAATAACGTGTAGTGAACTCCTGGCCATAGTTTGAAGGTCAATTCTAATAAATGGTATAATTGAACCTTCCTATTCATTAATACACTTGCACTACAAAAGATTAAATTTCTTTTTTCAATGGCCAATTCATGGAATCTTGATTAATACAGCGTTAAAGAAAAGAATTTAATGATAATATAAAAATGCTACATGAGAAAGATATATCGTTTCCAGATAGATGCCTTGACAATTATCCTTTACATTTAAAAAAATTCTAAATATGTTTTAATTGTATGTTGTATGTATTGTAACTTTGCTCAACTGGTGATTTTCGGAAAAAATTTGTGACACAAAATTTATTTTTACGTCACTTATGCCACAAGTAACTGGTTAAAATCTTGCAATATTTTTTCAAAGTTAAGGTTTTTACAATCGGTAAAAAAAAAAAAGAAAGAAAATTAAAATAAGTAAATACTTTTTTTGGTTCTTCAAATACTGTTGTTGTATTATTACAAATGGTAAATATTAAAAAGATTTTGTTTTTTTACAAAAAGTTAAGATTGTATCTTCGTCTTAAAGAAAATTGTCCATGGAAGAACTATATACCCTTTTTAAATGTATTTTTCAATCTTTTTGTAAAAGAACCGATTAAGTTGGATTTCTCATCATTTGAAGTCATAGTCATTTGATCATCATCGATAATAAGAACGTCACGTCTTTGATCTATCCAAAATTCTAATAATTGAGCTCCAATACCGAATAAACCACCAACAAATCCAATCGTACTCAAAATAATAATAACATTCGTATCAACAATATATAAATAATCTTCGGGTTGATTATAACCCCAAAAGGTTTTAAACGATGCTAACATTCCTCCCCGTACAAATACATCCGTTCCCAGCATAAGCAAATAACATCCTGACATAACTGTCGATATAATCGCGACATATTGATAAAATCGTTGTATACCCGCTAGCGTCGCATTAAATACTGTACATATTCCTATCCATATATATCTAAATAATTGATTTGATATTAAACCATTGGTTCTGGTTGATAAGCAGATCATCGCCAGCGAAAAACCGCCAAGTGCTCCTACTAATATTCTACCTGTTGGCCATAAACATACAAAGAAAATTCCCGCGGCTGCACCAGCCCCAGTACATATAACAAAATAAACAAATCTTAATGTTGATGATGGATTCGTCACATTTTGATATTTTAAAATAAATAATAACAAGACCATACCTATATCAAAAAAAAAAAGATTATTAGAAGTTTTCTTTAAAAAAGCAATTGGCTTTAATTATTAATAATTTTATTGTGAGGCATACATACATATTCCGTAGAATGCGGCTATAAATATCGATAACCATTTGTACTTATTTCCTCTAAATAAGCTTACAACTCCCGACACTATTAACGTTAATCCGGTTAAATAACTAGCAGCATCTAATGGATAATCATTTCCCCTTGCTATTTGGTCAAATATGCAAAGTTATTAACGGTCAGTCATAATAACATACTTGTAAAAAAAGGATTAAACTTAACTTACTTTTATTTGCGTACGGGTCTTCATAAGTAATATTTATTGGTGTTGGTGGTGGTGGTGGTAAAGGTAAATCTTCTCCTTCTCTTTCTATTACTATTTCCGGGGGTAAATCTACTCCTTCCCTTTCTTTTCCCAGAAATTCTCCTTCTCTCTCTATATTATTCCCATGTGCTGACGATATCTCATTATTTTTCCCTTGCGCCGTTACTGTTGTAAATACACTAAACAGCAATAATATTATTATTATACTATAAAACACATAGTTCTTCTTTCTTAATATTATATTTTTTCTATTATTACTTTTCATTTTTATTCAAACTTCAAATGGAAAACTTTACAATAAATAACGTCAAAGCCTTATATTATATATGTTTTCTTTTTTTCTTGTTTTGAAAAAAAAAAAAAAAAAAAAAAAAAAAAAATTTTAATTAATTAATAAATAATAAAACCAAAAAGTTTCCGTCGTTAATGAAACTTCCGCTTGGGAGACGGCAGTATTCAAGGTAAGACAGGAAAGATGAAATTTATTGAAAGGTGTTAAATTTATATGCATATTCAATTCTCGAAAAAAATGTTTATAAATATATACAGCATAAATAAACCGCATATATATTTTTGGTATTTTTGATTAACCATAAATGATACATTTTTTAAATGATCCATTACATTTATAGTAATAAATATCATAAATATAATGAACCAAATTCGTCATACGTGATACGGAAATTTCAAACAAGACGCGTATCAAGAAAATTTTACCATTTTAAAGCTTTCCTTTCGGATTGAATTCCTTGAAAAGGATTGCACTTATTTAAAAATGGCAATACTTACCTTTATAAATCAAAGAATAAAAATATTTCAAATTGAAATTCTGATATTTCAATTAAAGATTACAATTGATATTTACGCTCATTATTCCTTTTAACTTTGTAATGATCCCCACAAAATGAAAAAAAAGGAAAATAATCGACATAGGATTTAGCGTTATCACGAGTAAACACCACACGAGCTGATGATCATCTCATTTTAAATAATTAAAACAATTAAAAAATCTGTTTTAAATAATCTAAATAATCTTTTTTAACAATGTTCAAATTCCATATAAAATTTATTTAGTAAATAAACAAAAGGTAATTTATGCATGCTGAATTTTTAGTATTACACTAAAAAATGCATCCAATCGTTGATCATCTAATCCTTTCGTGATATATGATTTTAAGTCACAGCATTATAAGGAGGTTGAATAAACATTATTTGGATAGCACGAAATGATGGTAACCCAATGAAAAAATCGGAATAAAATGGTCATACTTTTCTTGTTAGTCCAAAAAGCAAAATTTAAATATAAAAATTACGTAAATTTATTTATATATATATTTGATAAATACGTCGTATTGACATGTCTATCATTCAAATAACAAAGAATTTCGTCTTAATATTTTTCGATTTTACCTTAAAATAAAATATTTTTTTTTAAAAAAAAAAATTTAATTTGCAGTAGAAAAGGAAGGAAATTACCAAAAAAAAAATTTTTTTGACTAATCATGCTTATAAAGATTTTGATTCTGATACAATTTCCTCCCTTCCTACTGCAAAGCGCCCACATCATGGTTCTGAGATTAGACGTTCTATTTTTAGATCATATGATTTAGGGATGTTAAGCGGTCCTTAATCGGTCCTTACGATTTAAGAGATTACTAACTCTAGAGAAGTCTAATCACTTATCTAACCATTAAAAAATGTCATAAAAAGTTTATAATTAATTGGTAAAAAGCGAAAATGATATTCAAACTTGGCAATTTTGATGGGACCGCTAAGTATAGGACCGGTCCCTTGGTAAATCCTAAAATTTTAAATTTTAAGAAATTCTGGGATTCCAAGAGGGTTTATTATATATTTTCATTTAGTAGCTCATTAAAACATTATAATAGACAAGTTTCATAATAAATTTGTAAAAATAATTCTTTGTAATTTCTTGGGACTTTTAGGACCGCTTAGGACCGCTTAACATCCCGATGTGATTTTAATCACATGATTAACTGTTCCGAATGTTGATACCATAGAAACGCCTTCTACTAGGCGAATTTCGACCTTGTCTAACTTGATGGACGAAAAGTTTGTCATAACTTCGCTAACGATACAAGAAGATACGATGGAAGGAAAACCAGAGGTATCAGATGTCGAGGATGTGACATATCAACAAACCGAAAGTGAGTTTAACATGCGCAAAATGTTCCGAATAAGACAAACCGTATATTTGCCCTGTAAACATGTCGTGTATTACGTTTGCATTGATGATTCACCCAAGATGGGCCCATTATACCCACCGTTTGAAGATTTGGAAATTCCAGTATAACAGGGTTCGAGTTCATCTATGAAAATGTTAGATACAAAAATACAATGACTACAAGAAATACAGAAGTGACATCGACAAATAGATTTTGTAAAAGAGTATGTCACACGAATATATCTAAGAGGATTACAATAAAAATCGTAATGGGTCCTAGTAGGCGTGCAATGCCCTATTGGCCGCAGGAGTCCATATAATGGGTGGGTCCATACAAACGTAGGATATTGTGTGATGCCAGAAAAATATGAAAAAAAAATAATACTGAACTTCTGTGGTTGATGAATCAACTTTCTTCGTTTACTAAGAAATAAAAAGTATAAGTTGTTATCAACGTACGCAACGTAGACTTGGACACTTACCTTTCTTTTCACTTGTAAGTTCATTGATGAAGTTTACGATTGCAAATGCTAAGCCATCTGGAATTCCCTTTTCTCTAGCTTGTCTTCGGTCAGCTTAAAAAAGATTCGACCAGTGGCCGAATAATACTCAAGTTATCCTCGTCTAGTGTTTTTCCAAATACCCGATAAGTTTTTCTGTATCCCATTTTCTAATTTCCTCTGCTATGTGCGACGTTGCAGTGACAATAGAGGCTGAAGCGGGTGTATATATTTCTGATATGGCGTAAGCTCGAAGGACGCGATCAGGTTATACGACGTAAATATGTTTGCTTGTAAGGTACACTAATTTAGGCCCAAGGCTCCGATTGGCTGGTATAATTGATTATGCTTATTTGTAACTTCCCATAGCGTGACAAATAAACCTAACCCACCGACCTAACTAATTTCAATTATACCACAATTGTAGTAAATTAGTAAAATCCTACGAAATAGTTGAAATTATTTAATTTATGTAAATAATTATACTCCAAGCATTGGAAGCTGGAAAGACATTTGGACTTCCAAATCTTTCAATTCCAATTATACTTCCAATTCCATTATAAATTCGTTTAAAAAAATAAAAATTATAAAGTTTTAAAATAAAATTAATCTTATGAGAAAATTTTTTGATAATCACTTTAACACTATATACAGTTCATGCCATATAGATATTGGTGTCAGGTGATTCTACTTTATATAGTGGAAGCTATGATTATTCCAAGAAAGGAAGGAATAGATATAAATTTGGTTAGCTTCATGCAAGAACTATGGGGGCCGTTTTTATTTATATTGATATCAATATTGGTATCAATATCAATATTGATAGGAACAATGATTGTTTATATATGATTTTTTTTTTAAAAAAAATTGGGACTGAATGATTGCGATTACTAATTTAAAATAAATGAAAGAATTCATCTAGAAACATATACTGCAATAACAAAATCCTGTTTCATCAGCCAAAGGATGATCTGATCTCGATCTAACCTAAAACTGCCTAAATTAAATAAATAAAATGAAATAAATAAAATTAATAATCAAATTAATTACCAAAATAAGAAAAGAAAATAAAACAATAAATCAAAAAAATTATGACAAGCCAGTCAGTTCCATTTTGACAGTTCCATCTGGCTCTTAACCTAAGCGAAGGAACTGATCGATCCTAAAGTAAAAAGAAAAAAAATAAATAAAACAGTTATAAAATAAAAATAAAAATATATATTAAAAAAAGAAACTCGTCAGCTTATCTTCATCGCAATGACAAGCCAGTCAGTTCTATTTTGACAGTTTCGTCTAGTTTTTAGCCTAAAGAGAGAAACTGATCGATTCTAAAGTAAAAAGAAAAAAAATAAATAAAACAGTTATTAAAATAAAAAATATATATTAAAAAAAGAAACTCGTCAGCTTACTTTCACTGCAGTGATGAGCTAGTCAGTTCTATTTTGACAATTCCATCCAGTTTTTAACCCAAGCAGAGGAACTGATCGATCTTAAAGTAAAAAAAAATAAATAAAACAGTTATTAAAATAAAAATAAAAAATATATATTAAAAAAAAGAAACTTGTCGACTTATCTTCGCTGCAATGATGAGCTAGTCAGTTTTATTTTCAACAGTTCTGTCTAATTCATAGCTGACTGATCAAACCTAATGAAATTTTTAATAATTTAGTAATAAAATAAAACATATAAAACAGGTCATTGTTGATTTGTAAAAATTTTCATTTTCATTTTTTTTTATAATAAATAAAAAAAATGATTATAAACATCTCTACTATTATATATATTCTTGCTATATCTAATGAAAGTATTAGTAATGGTACAGTGCAGAACACTTAAAGATTTCAATAAATTTAACAATTTTTAAAAAGTTATAAAAAATGATACAGACACAATATTAAAAAAAGAAAGCCACTATTTTGAAGCTAAATTAATTTAAAATAAATTGTCAGCCTCTTTTTTTAAAAATAATTACTTATTCCTAACTTATATCAATTTAAAATGCCTTCTTTTTATATAATCGGCATCCCAGTAAAACAATAACGTGATTTAAAATTAGCCAATCAAATCACATGTGAAATTCTATTAGTTAATAAAACTAATATTAACGGATGTTTAGGACAGAAAATTATTCATCTGTTACTAAAAATGTCACGAAAAAAAAAAATTTTACTTAACTTTAAAAATATAATAAGAAGAAATAATATTCTCTTCTATTGAAAGGAAAGACAAAGAAATTAAAAAGGAAGAAGAGTTACAAACATGTCCACCTGCAGTAGGACTCATATAGAACAAACCTGAAAAATGAAAGAACAATAAAATGAATATCAAAAACTATATATTACTGTAAGTTTGATACTTTCAGTGTGCTTGCCAATACTTCCAAGGAAATACCTAAAATTACTAGTTTTTGGGGTAGTGATAGGTTTGGTAGTGATCCTTTTGTGTCATCCAAATTTTCAGCATTTTCAAATAAGTGTATCAGTAAGTTTGTTGGCAGTTCTACTTTATCTCTTTATCCATCTCCACCTTTATCTTCTTCTCTATCTTCTTTTTTATTACCATCACCATTATAATTACCATTACTATTACCTTTTTTTCTATTATTAGCATTATCTGAGTCTCTATCAAAAACAAATGAGAATTTGATACTTTGTGAAAAAATTATACAACTTCAAGACAACTTTCTTAAAAATGGAAAAACACTTATGGTCTTTGAATATAATAGACAGCGTGCTGTCTATGAATATTTCACATAGCTAAATAATGACTATGAAAAAATAAAAGCTAGTGAAGAAGCAATGCAAATGGTTTATATTAATTCAAAGCCATATACCACTAAATGGATTTGTTTTTTGGCCAAATTTTACTTGAATTACCAATTATTTCCAGTTTTATGCTATGGTAAACATCAAAAATATCATCAACTTGTCGATAAAAAATGTTGCATTGAATTTGTGACAATAGTTACGACAAGAATCAGATTCAAATGATATTGATGTAACTTATTTTAAGTAGTATATTGAAGATTTTATTTTGCCTAAACATACAGGAACTCAGAAAACAATCAGTATAAGAACTGCTAAAAGATGGTTGTATATCTTAGGATATTGATATAAAGGATATCAAAAGGGTATTTATCTTAATAAACATGAGTGAAAAGATGTTGTGCATATTAAAAAGAATTTTTGAAAATAATGAAAGAATTGGAACAACAAATGGCAAGGTATAAAGAAGAAGAAATGAAAGCAATTCCACCAGTACTTAGATTAGAAGAATAAGAGCTAATTTTCATTACTCATGATGAATGTATCTTCTATATAAATGATAGAAAAAAAAAATTTGAGTAGCTGATGGTAAAATGCCATTGCGAAGAAAAGAAATAGAAAATTGATTATAGTAAAGTGAATTTCTTTCAGAGGCTTGTGGTCAATTGAAACTTAGTGAAGAAGAGGTAGCAAGAAACTCAGATATTCCTACAGAAGCTCATTATTATCTTTTATCTAACAAGAATCAGAAAGGCTATTAGACCTTTGAGCATTTGTTAGAGCAGATTAAATCTAAAGCAATTCCTATTTTTGAGGCTAAATTTTCTAATACAACAGCTATTTTTACCTTTGATAATAATACAAATCATGCAGCATATGCTAAAGATGTTCTTATTGCAGTAAGGATGAATTTGGATTCTGAGAAAAACAGCTGATCATGAGGTCAACCTCTTTTATTGATAAGGATAGACAAGAGATAATTCAATAAATGATATTTTCAGAAGATTATTCTGATTTTGCTTTACGAGAAAAACTAAAAGAGATAAAAAGAATATTACAAGAAAGAAGTTTATAGAAGGAGGGACTAAGTTTAGAGTATTCAATGTGTAAAAAGAAAGAATCTCAAAAAAGTTGATTATTATGCAAAAAAGATTATGACATTTCAACCAGATTTGTAGCACAAAAGTCAGCCATTGTAGAAGTAATTGAGAATGCAGACCATTTATGTATTTTTTATCCAAAGTTCTATTGTGAACTTAATTTCATCAAAATGTATTAGGATACAGCCAAGTGTTATACAAAGGATCACTGTAATTACACATGGAGTGACTTGTAAAAAACTGTTTTACAAGCACTTGATTCAGTAAATATTATTAAAATTAGAAAATATGCTCAAAAATTATAGAGATACATACAATTGTATCATGAAAGATTAACGGAAAAGTTAGCTGAGTATGCATGTAAACAGTTTAAATCATATAGGCAGATTTCACAAGACAATTTAACTGCATTTATAAAAAAAAAGAATTGTGAGAAAGGATAATAAAATAGGAAAATAATTTTTAATTTGTAATATTAAATCAATAAATTTATCAATTATGTGTTAAACTTAAAAACTTAATCAATTAAATTTATCAATAAATTATGCATTAAATTTATTAATATATTATGTATTAAATTTAATCAATTAATATAGTATTTAAATTTATTTTACTACTATTTCACATATCACGTGATATAATTATACTGATCATGTGATTTTTAGAAATTTTGAAAATAGGACAAATCACGTGATTTCAGTCTTTAAGTGTCCTGCACTATACCTTACTAAAAGGTACAGCAATCTTTCAAATTGATGATGATAAAGGATTTCAAATATACAAATACTATAATTATTTAACCTCACAAAATAATTCTAATTCTGATCTAAACTATAGTTTTAAAGCAACATCATTTAAAGAAGAGAATATGTACTTAATATCAGAGAAATTTTCAATTATACGGGATGATTCAATTAATATTACTATCATAACAAGTGTATATATTCCTCTTAATAAGAATGTAATTTTGTAATGATTCCAATTGTGCATCTTCTTAGGAGAACTGTGAATTATACACAATTATCAGAAACTGGTTATAATTTACAGATTCAAGTAAAACTATATTTATCGAAAGAACAATTTACACTATTTTTGGTAAATTTAACTCATCCTTCAGATGAAATGTTTAAAAATACTTTAACAAAAGCAAAAAAAAATTCTACAATCTATGCAACAGGAATACTTTTTGTTATAAAAAAACAATTATATTGTGAAATATTAGAATTCCAATTTATAGCTTCAAAAATAGAAACAGATAATTCTATAATAATTTTATAGAAAAAAACAACTTCTCAAGTAACAAAAAGTTCTTCTTCATCCAAATCTGCTATTAAAAAAAGGATTAATCTTATACAATAAAATTTGGCAACTCAACTACCAACAGCAACTAATTTATTAGTACTAAATCCCAGAAATAAATGCAATGCATTCATAATAAAAATTTTGGATATCTCAAAATCTTTATTATCACAAGACCAACAAATTGTCAAAAATAATAATGAATAAGTAAAGATTGATAATAATAATGAAATTGTTGATAATGATAAAAAAAACATTGAAAATGATATATATGATAATAATGAGAATGAAAAAAATGATGATGATGATAATACATCAGCAAAAATTTTAAGTGTAAAAAGAAAATCAAAAAGAAGAAAATCAAATAAATAGTTTAAAATAATAAATTAAATGTTTTATTTAGTTTAAAATAAAATTTATATTATCTATTATTAATTATAATTATTTATAAACAACTATTATATTTAATAAAAATACTGAGATTTTTAAATATTATATCTATCTATTTATTGATTATTAATGATTACTAATCTTTTATCTTTTATTAATATTAATTAAATATTATTAATTATATCAAATTAAAAAATTTAACTAAATTAAGTTAAATATATTTAAATAAAATTTAATATAAAAAAGCCTTAAATGTATAATAATTTTAAAATATTATAAATAATATTAATTAATAAACTTTTACAAATATAAAGATTATCTGATTATTTCTGATTATTAAAAAATGTCTAACAATAAGCTAAAAATCTATAGATTTCGTTCTTATGATCTATTTGATCATTATTCACAAGAATCTTCATCTTTTTTACAAAATTCTACTAATAACTTTCAAATTAACTCTTATAATGATGAAAGTTTATATAATTCAAATATAATACTAAATTTTAATTTACATCTTTCACAAATTAACCAAAATTTATCAAACTTAAATATTAATTCATTACCCCTAAAGAAACTATCTCAACATTTACGTAAACTTTACACACACTTTCAAAATACAATCTTATATCAATACATTTGCTTACCTTGTACATATTGTACAAAATTACTGTATCCTACTAAAGCTAAATAGATTCCATATAATGAAAACCACACATACTCACTTGAAGTAAACTTTTTAAATATTAACATATATATAAAAGGTAAAGGTTTATCATATGCTATATATGTATGTAAAAGTTGTAAAAACAATAAAAAGCATTATCCATACCCACAACTTTACCCTATACCTAATGTAATTGAAGCTATACCAATTACATAAAGATGATTTCTTTTTCCAGTATTCTTATACTGTTCTCTTTGTAGAATTTAAATGCAAATAAATATACAGAATATTGTGTTTTGGTAGAAGATATGGAATTTTTAAAAAATATGTGTGCATTAAATTTGTACTCTAGAATATTAAGAGTATTTTTAATTAATCCAGAAAATTATAATAACAATGAAAATTTTTCGTGATTTACTTCAGAATTATGTATTGCTGCAAATTGGCTTAAACAACATAATAAATATTTAAAATCATTTATCAAATTACTTTCAACATTATTTTTTATAATGAAGATTTTCACTACACTCATCTAATGGTTGGTTTTATATAAACATCAACTACAATATTATCACTTTCTTTTGATAATCCAGATCTTAAACCATTATTATTTTTAGATCTATTTCCTGATGAAAATAGTCACTTTTTTGATCAAAATGCAGTCACATCTGACGATAATTCAATAAAATTAGAAACATAGAAAATATATAAAACATCGTCTATTATGTATTGATTCAAAATTTCATTTACATCCTTACTGGCCATATTACTCATATTTAAGATTAGAAAAGTTACAAAATTATCAAAACACAATGCGTCTTTGACGTCAAAAAGAATCAAATAAAATATATCATTTACTAACAACTTCTGAACTTATTACATATACTATATTTCTCTGAAAATAAGCAATCCCTGAAAATAAGTAACCCCCAAATTAACTTAATACCCGAAAATAAGCAACTTAATTAAATTTTATAAAATACCATATATAAAAAAAAAATTTTTATTTTTAATATTTCAATATACAAATCATGTTAAACATGATCGTTGATATCGTCTTCAATATCATCTTCAATATTATTATTAATATTGTCACTACTATCAATGTCATCGCTACTATCAATATTATCTTTATCAAGGATCTCTAAATCAGAATCCAAATCGATCAATATTTCATAAGCTTGTCTGATAAAGTCACAAACATGTCTAATAGAATCGATGGTTTGACCATCACTATTCAAACAACTGCGGAAAACA
>CAJVPP010001957.1:0-16992 GCA_910592005.1 Funneliformis mosseae
CCAGGAAACTGCCAAACCTTTTTTTTTGATGTATATAATTGAAATGTACTCTCATCTGTAAAAACAACTTGATTCCAATCAAAATTCTTATATTTTTTTGCCTATTGTAACCTTTTCTTTCAATGGTCTTCTTTAAGCAAAGGTTTAGAAATTTTATTATTAAACTTTTCTCCAGACTTATGAAAACATCGTCTTACTGTTTCTACACTAAGCCCAATACCTCTTTCTTTCATTTTTTCTTGTATTTGAATGGCTGTTATATTATATTCTTTCTCTGCCATCTTTACAATCTTATCATCTTATTTTACGAATATTACACAAGGCCACCTGGTCTTTCTGAAGTACTTAGGTCCCAATTTTCATAATATCTTTTAACCTAATAAATAGTTGTAGACTTATTACAACGTACCTGTTTAGCAATAAATCTAAAACTAAACTTTAGACCAGCTGAGTATTCACGTAAAAAGACAATTTCATATCATTTTTCTAAAGAAAGTTCTATTTTTCAAGTGAAAGTTTGATAATCATCTAAATTTTTTTTTTGTATCATTAACACTTATAAATTTACAGGTAATTATATATTGTATTACATTATATTTCTGGAAAATTTAAGGGGTAGTTATATAATAATTTTGGATGATCTCAGATGGTCAGATACTTATGACTGCTATTGTATGTGGAAAAAAGGATAACAATATATGATGATTTCGTGCCATTTTGCAAGTATCTAAAAAATAATGAATATTATTATTCAGAAACAGATGAATCTGATTCATTTGAGTTTAAAGTGGAGATAGTTGCATCTGAGTGCTATTCATCTGAAGAAATGAAAGTCAAATGCTATAAATCAACCAAATATAATGCTAATCTTATATACATAAAAACATTAACTGGAAGCTGATTCTGTGCAATTGGGTGAGCTTGAACATAATATTTATCCCTTATAAATCGATTAACTTGATAAATAATATGCAGTAATATCGCTTTTTGATACTAAGCGCAGGAGGTATGGCTAAAAAAATCAAGAAATAATCGATGCAAGACTGAAGGTAAATTTACTACTAACCCCACGCAGTACTTACCATTAATAATATTTTTTCGATTAAAGATATAGGCTCATATAGTAAAATATGTGATTTAATATCAATTTGCACAATATGAAAAGTTTAGATGAAATTATAGAAAATGCAAATAAAAATATTAAAAAGGTGTTTTTAGCAGGGGATGCATCTGAATTTCGACAAGAAGCCTATATAATTAGTCTTAAATTAACATTAGATAGATTGGCATAAGAGCTAAAGTTTGTGCAAAAATATGATTGTTCTTCTAAGCTAAGCAGTCCAGAACAGTGATCTTCAACTCAGAAGAATTTACTGAGCCATGCATAGCATCTTTAGCCAAATTGTGCAATAGAAAAATAAGTGGATCATCCAGTCAGGTCTTATGCGACATATTAATTTTCACATATATATTTATGCTAACTATTACCTCTATTTTTTTCTCAAACAATTATGAGAAAATGTGAAAGAATGTCTACAAGCAACATAGAACTAACTTTAAAAGTAAATATTAACATCAAAAGCATATATTATGAAGGGCTGAGAAACTCGCAATTTTGAGATCACTAGGCGTAAATCTAATAACAGTCTCTTCGGTAGATCTACATGTGAAAAGATTTGAAAATTCCATTTGCATGCGCTTTTATAGAACTCTTGACAATACTAATTATACTATATACTTTCTTATCTTTTTTCCAGCAAGATATAAAGCATGTAGGAGTATGTGGAAGTTCAGCTAACTTTCTGCAAAAAAACTTTCCCAGAGAAAATAACGTAAAATAAGGTATGTATATGCCAAAGAGGGTCTCTCTGAAACTAATTATATATTTATGGGAGCGAGTTTTTCTCACTATAGTTTCTTGTATTTAGGAAATGAAAATGACTCATAAGAGTATTATCAATCTTAAGTAGTGCCTTCAGGATAGTGAAGATAAAATAACTTACATAATCTCATCCTGCAAGGAAAATAAGATCGCTATTCTCAAATTTGTTATTAAAACTCTATTAGAAAATTAAGGTTACTAAGCTCTCTCCTTCAACTTTGGTCTATATGTGAACGATCCTAAGGAAAATAAACTCATGGAATTAGGAGAAGAGATCTCTAAGTATTTCGATAAGCCCCTTATTCAGGATCAAATTCACATTCTCATAAAATCTAAGATAATTAGTATTTTTTCTACTTGTATCATGTAACGCAATTTTATGTATTGTAAGCTAGCTTTTGGCAATATTTTTTATTTTATAAATAAAGTATTACTATTTTATTGAAAAAGCGGGTCACGTGTAATAATGTGAACTATGTAATGCTTATGCAACATAAAAACCTATATTAACGCTTAGCCCTTTCCCAGAAATAAATTTTTATCTTACTTCAGAAAGTAACACTATTTTTTGTCTGAGCCTAATATCACTATAAAAATGTAATACTATGTCTATCTCAACAGCTGAACACGACTCTTACTTGGTTAAGAACTGGGATACAGAAACCCTTATCGATTTTTTGAAAGAGCAGAATCTCAAGTTTAATGATGATGACTTTAGAATACTTCACAATGAAAAAATTGACGGCCCTTCCTTTCTTGATATGACAGAAAAAAATTTATGCAAGCTGGCTTGAAAATGGAACCAGCTATAAAACTTGCAAAATAGGTCTAGACCCTCAAAGAAAAGCCAAAGCGTGCGTTCTTCTCATACCTCAGCTTAAGTGAAATGTTAGCAGAATATGGATACAACTCTAATGGAATAGATTTTATACCACTCTTCTTCCCTTCCACTTACGAAATCCAGGACAAAAATAAGATTTTCAAGCGTTGTATAGAAGAAATTTTGGGTAGGTTGTATTCTTACAGAACTTTACAGTCAGATAGCTTGGAGGCCATATGTAATGAGTACATTGTGGCCCTCCTACACGCTGGTATCTATATCATCAAAGATATAACAAACAAGGACCTTAGTATAAAGCCTCAGTATAGGATAGTTGGTGAAGAAAGTAGGGGCCAGGTCGATTATGCAATTAAGGTATTTTTTGTTACTTCCGTTCTAGTTCTAATCGCAATTAGATTAACTTAACACTAACACGTCTATGTTAATTGTGGATAGGAAGCTGAAGACCTTATCTGTATCACAGAGGATAAATAGCACAAGGTCCTCTAAGCTTCGCACAAAATATCAAATAGCTTCAGAACGCGAACAAGAGGAAGAGAAAGCAAGGTGAAGAGGATTTCAATTACCTCTATGATATTGTTACAACAGGTCGGGACTGGCACTTCCTTCTATATAGTCCTGGAAAAATTTTCAAGGCAAGTGATATTACCTACTCAATCAAATTTTCTAGGAAGACTCTAGATCAGAACTCCAAGTCATACTAATCATTATGTAATAGTGTGAAAGAGGTTTTAGATATAATTATGGGTTTGTTAAATGATAGGGCGTGTATGAAGGATGAGCTGAAAAGAAAGAGGGTTAGGATAGAGGGGTATCATTCGAAAAATAATCATGATAGTATAGTCTTTATGTATTGCAGGCTACGTGATGGGTTACCCACCCGTCCTGAACATTTGTATTTATTTTTGCATATATTAATAAAAAAATTGAATTTTGCAGGTATAAATGATAAGCGAAAAAATATATAATTATGGAACTGCCATTCCAGGCTATAAACAAATTCATCTGTATCTAATAACATTTTAATAAAATATTTGTGCTAGAGCTAGTATATGTCCTGGCCGTAAAATATATATCTTGGTAAATGCATCATATAATGCTCTCAGTCTATGCTTTGAAGAAGCTAAATTTGAATGATGGAGGAATTTCATAAGCACGTCATTCCTCCAAGTTTTCATCTCTTCTTACTCTCAAGTTATTTCTATTAATGTAATTAAGTTATCAATAGAATAGTTCATTTGAATTAGATTCTAGAGTGAAGATTGTTTATTTTTTTCTAAAGTAAATAGACTCATTTCTCCCATAGCAGCAGATTTTACACTAATAGAAAGTTTTTACGAATAGCCACTTTACTCGCTAAGATTGATAAAAGTGGAATTAGAGCTGAATGGTAGAAATCAGCTAAGGGATCTAGCTTAAATTCACCTACATATATAATTCTAATGTCTTCTAAATAATCTGAGAATCTATCAACATATTTATAGCCTTTACGAATCAACTTCTGAAATAGCTTTCTGTTTAGATTGATTCATCAGCTAGTTAGAATGTTGAGTACTATTTTTTCTGTATTCATAGATGACATGATTTATACTATGATATATATTAATTACGATATACTTTTTCCACCACAGTTTAATTCATTTTTTTTTTATAATTTGAATCAGATTTCTATAATAAGGGTGAAGAAAGAATATAATAGAATGGATCATATTACCTGCCCTTATATTAAAAAAGATAGAAGTGTTTGTGATTGTGTTTGCACCCGCTTGACGGGCTGTTTGATTCATTGGAAATCAGATGCAAATAAATTGTTAAAATCTCCTTGTAGAATATGTAATAAGCCTACCTTATCTTACACAGGGTTTTATTCTAAGCATGCTAATAAATTTTATCATTGTGCTGAGAGGGAGAGACAACAAATAAGTTCTTTAACTTAAGTCAAGTGCCTACTTGTATAATGATCATTTACTTTAGTACCTCCCATTAATAAAAATTTTTCTTAACAATTTTCGCTGACCTCAGGTCAGAAAAAATCACATAATTTTTTTTATCTATTATTATACTAACTCGAACTTTTGAATTATTCTATCTTGTATAAAAAAATATTATCAAATATGCAATCTAAGATTGATTCGTTGAGAGAAATAAATTTGAAGCTCTTAGCTAAGATTACTGAACTTAAGAAAGAGAATACTAAAGTTAAAGCTGAGAATGTGAAGTTAAAGTATGCTTTGAAAGAACATGAAGCCAGATTTACGAACCTAGAACAGAAAAAAAGGCCACCCTTATTGCTAAATTAGATGATGATATCAAGGAAATCAAATAATCTTCAACTAATATTAGTTTTGTTGAGAACTCTGATATATGTCAACCTATTCACACAGAAACTAATTCGTTGGAGAAAAGAGAGATAGATGTTTTCTTAAATGAGATGTATAAGAAAAGCGTTAGCAACAAAATTAGAAAATGTAATAAAGAGAAGAAACTTCAGCGAGAATCAGCTTGTGAAGACTTGATTAAAGAAATATCTACTAGTATCAGCTGTAACATACCTATCCAGAATCACTGAGAAGTACTTTGCATGATTCTATATCATAAGTGACTGAGATTTCACTGATCTTGGGTTAGGAAAAATCAGATATCTTACAAAATATAGCTAACTTATATGAAAAAGTTTGTGATGCCGAAGATGTATCGATAAAAGCTAATCAGGCAGAAATTTATGCTGAAGTAATTTTATTATAGCATTTGATAAAAGCATTGAGGAAATCATAGCTAGAGATAGAGTAGGCATAAAAAAAGCTAAAGGACTAATTTATGATTTCATACTTGCGCAGAATCCTAACACTAAATGTCCTGTTCTATATAAGAAAATTAAAAGAGCTAGGAAGATTTACAGGTTAACTGAAAAATAGGATTAGATAAGGTCAAATACATAAAAATGTATAGTGTGAACACTATTTCAAAATTTACCAACGAAGAAATTCAAAGAGTCATAAACCACTTTACCAAAAATTTTGATATGGAATTCACTGATGATCCTGAGAATGAAAAACAAAATGATGGTATTTCAGAGGGATCTGATCAGAATAATGTATCAGAAGTACAAGTGCATCTCTTAGACTTGGCTAAAACTAGATCATCAACCGCATCTCGACCAACTTATGATCGATCTTATTTTCACAAAAAGATATTGGATTAATATCCTAATTTAAATATAGAATGTAGTAGTGAAAATTTCGATTATTAAGGATTACTGATGAGACATCATACAAGAACTATATTTGCCCATTATGCAAATTAGATCATGATGATGAAGAAATAAAAGGTATGTATAAAGCTGGATCTTACTTTATTAAATGTGAACAGCGTGAAATTGAGATAGTTGCATAATCTCACTAACTTTTTGAGGGTGATAATCTATCTAGGAAATTTTAATTTTTTTTTGAATTAATGACCGGAGGAAGAAAAATGGATTTAAATTGTTTGCAGTTATATAAAAAGGAAAATGACTGAGTCTGATAAAATACTAATCACTGAATATCTGGATTGACATGCCAAATTAAGTGGATTATCAAGTATTTTGACAGATAAGATTCATTTTAAATTATACAAAAGATATAAAAAAAAACTGGGTATGAGCTATGGCAATTATCAGAAGTACATGCATCAGAAGCTAGCCTTCTCATAAATTTGAAATCAGAAAACAAAGTATCTTTTTCCTCCTCCAGTGAGCAATGTGAAGAAAAAGGGCTTATTACTTATGAAACTAAATCTGATTCAAAATTGATTATCAAATCCATCTTAGAGCACTTCCCATACTTGAAATTCAGAAATAATTTCAGAGGAATTGATAATTATGATTTTACATCACCTTAGCCGTGAAGCTCACCATGCCCTATTTGTGATGGAAAACATGAGAATTATGGATTACATAGCTCATGGTACTGCGAAAATGTGAATCAGCTCCCTTATGATCCTGAATTAGTGAAATTCTATTCTCAAAATAAGTTGGAATATTGTCTTACCTGCAACACTTCAAGCAATAAACTCAAGTTCGCAATTGTAGCATAGAAGTTTTATTATTTAGATTTTAGAATGAGTTAGTCTTACACTTGTCCAAATTTCGATATAATGATATGTTAGGATCTATATGAAAATCTTTAAAAAATATCGTTATGTCAAAATTATACCGATATTAATATGTTCTTTCATATAGCAGAAAACCAAATTTTTATGAGTTTTTCGGTATATCAAATATCCAGTATATTATAAATAGTTCAATAATCTGACGCAGTATCATAAAAATAAATTCCCGTGATAAAATACTCATGACGTAACTAATTAGTAAATTACACAAAACGTGATAGGCTATAGCGCGTAATGGGGCTAATAGCGCATTTATCTGATTTGTATATACTGTATATAGACTTTTTTTTCCACCTAGTTTTCCACTTTTCTAACTCTTCTTCGTATATTCAATATACCTCCCAAGAAAACCAGAAAAAATAAAGTACATCAGTAAGTCAGTTTAATTTTAAAAAACTTTTCTTTTCATGCATTAACTATATTTTTGTTACTCAAATTATTTAGATTGTTTAAGAAGCTTACTAATGTTTACGAATATTCAGAAGACTTTGTGTGCAAAGCCGTCCCTAATCCAGAGCCACTACTAGGTATAATATTGTTTGTTTTAAATTGAATATATTCAGTGAACTCAGCGCTAGAAATTTTTAGGGAAGGATTTTTGGAACCTGTGACAATTCTTAAAAAGAAACCTGCTGCAAAATGGAGAGACAGAGACATTTTACCGATCGCAAAACTAATAGCTGGGCGGGTTTCGATCGATGCTATTAGAGATAATTTCGGTGATGCAAATGCTTTTGAGTCTATTATCGAAAAATTTACTGATTACATACTCTGCCACCCGAAAATTCAAGCTTTAATCGATCCTATATATGTCGTTGTAGATTTGTCAAGTGTAGAAAATCTTGCCCTTCCAGCTAATATCGCTAATTATCCTCCAAATACTACTCTACGCCCTATTCCACAAGTTCTTGTCAACCCATCTAATCACATATTTTCATTTGCTACTGGCACAGATGCACATCATTTTATTGGATGGTTGCAAGACGCGAATCCTGGTGTTATTGCTTATTTACTTCATACAGCCACTCCATTAATGTAATTTTAACAAAGAACGCTTAGGTTAGGACATTGTATTGGATAAATCATAATTGGATATGATATTGTTATTGTTATATGGGATTCTCATCCACTTACTTTAGGTGTTACTCTGTTAGAAGTTTATATAATTTCTCATTGTATGAACGACATGCTAATAAGTTTTACATTTGTAATTTGTATTGGTAGTAAAATTGGAATAATTAAATATTTATAATAACTGTTTTAATAAATGCTCAATCTAGCAAAAATTTTAGTATCAATCTAAATTTTTATACAGTGCCTTGCATAAACGTTAAAAATTATAGCATCAACTCATAACTCAAATCCACTCTGTGAATTCTTATACAATATACACAATCTTAATTCATCAAGCTAAATGATTCTGATAGTAGTTTAAAATGATTATTGTTACTTATCATAGTAAAATCCAAATAGTAACTGAAAACAATGAAATTCATCATATGGACCGTCACCTGAAATACAAAGTACGATATCGGGAAAAATTCTTGCTGAGTAGTTGTTTCTTTTTTTTCGAATCTGCATTACGTATATATACAGCAGTATTTTTATTTTTAAATATGCTGCCTGATCAGATATTTTACAAATCTTTGGGGTTAGATCGTCATTAAATATTGATCCAGTAGTGATATTCATTTGCAGATCTACATTATTTAATTAGCTTATTGGGATAGCACAATAATGAAATAAGGAGCCCAGGTGCGTGAATAGATATTATTAGTTTGAAGTCTAGTTGAACTCTGGTTGAAGTCAGGTTGAGATTGCGCTTCAGAAGTAAACTCTCATTAATCGCACTTTTTTCTCATATTTATTCGAGAAAGAAAAGCTACCAGGGCAAACAAGTTGGATATGTTATCTTCCGCATATTGACAGATCAAAGGAACTATAAAAAGTGAAACAATAATGAAAAATGTAAAGTTTGGTTGAACTCTGGTTGAACTCTGGTTGAACTATGGTTGATGTGCAGTTAATATACAGTTGATCTGATCCCTTTGGGATCTCTTCAGTTGTGCCAAAAGATAAAACCCCCTTTTATGTAATAATGCTCTGCCGAAGGCGCTTTCAACAGACTATATAAACAACCTATCCCCAAAGAAATTTATCAAAATATTTTCTTTCAGCTTGGCGCTCTCAATCCTTTATAGGGTTATTGCCTTTCATTAATCCTTTTACTTACATTCCAGCACCCTGTTCTTGAAAAAAAAATGGCTGAATGGACTGATCCAGAAATTCGTACTCTTATTGACGAACGTAGAACTAGAAACGATGAGTTTCATAACCTTAGGAGAAATCGGGAAAGATTTTGGGGTAGTATTGCGAGTAAGATCAATCAAGAGAATGGGTCATTATTCAACGGTCACCAATGTAAAGAAAAATTCTCGAATCTTGTCCGGAATTATAATGTAAGTTATCATTATATTTGAGAACTTTGTTATTAACTCTACTAACTGTCTTTCATGTTCGATTCTAACATCAATCATTTTATTGTTAGGCTATGTGTAATTTTATATCTGATAAAAGTAAAACCAGAAGTCAAACAGGTGCACGATATTTTGATGAATTTCGTACACATTTTTGGGAGAGACCTGAGGATGAATTCGATAGAGTCTGCGGTATTAATACTTTTAACCGAAGACGAAGTAGAGGGAGCGGAAATATTACGCTCACACCATCTACCAGAGAAGTTGAACACAAATTGAGATCCTCTGAGAGACGGTTAAGTCGAAGTCAATCACCTATTAGTTGAAGACAATCGCCACCCATTAGACAAAGACACTCAACAATTCCGCCTGTTAGCTCGTTAATCGCTAATGATGAAATGGTAATAGACAGTAACTACATAAAGATTCTTCTATAGGTAATTTTTTTTCTTCACCTATTAATCAGTGTATTTTTTCTCTACCCATATTTTGAAAAAATATAATAAAGATCTTTGTTTTTAAAGAGTGTTGTGTGCTGTTTATCGTATGTTATGTGTTTCATGTCAGTGGCTTAGCTACTGTGCAAAATCTGATTGGGTAATGTAATTCTGATCTGTAACACATCTCGTAATTTATAGAAACTCGCCAGCTCCTAAACACTCCTGGAACTGTTGTAGAACTGGGCCGTAGACGCTTCGCATAGGGAACTAGGGAGATCATATGTGACAAATTTTAGCCGAAAGCGCTGTGCATAGTTTAGCCGTCAATGGTGATCGGATATAATTTAGCCGAATCATAATGTCAGGAAAAAAATATGAATCTGTTTTTCACCCTGAAGTTCTTTAAATAAGAGCTAAAAATGAATTTGGATTTAGCAGTATGTAGTCTCTTAAATCGACTACAAATCGATAAAATCGCTATAAATTTGAAACATGTTATTCATTAGTATAAGTTACTAAAGAGTTGCTATAATTTACTAAAAATGCTATAAATCAATAAATTGCTATAAATCGTTATAATTCACTAATTTAGTATAAAAAAATATGTCTGGTCAAACTGTTACAATTATTCTAAATAAGATTTATAATAAATCTGTGCCTAAACCTACCAGTCTTCATCCTGGATATGATATGGAATATAGTAAAGCATATTGCCATATTTATTCTATTGATCAATCGAAAAAATGGTTGAGATGGAAAAAATATATGATAATTTATCTATTATTAGATCATATGAAACTCCACAGCAATGGGCTATTTGTGTAAAAGTCACTTTACAAATATTGATTGCTGAAGGGTATAGAAGCTTTTATCATGTATTCTGCCTTTTCAGATCATTCGGGCAAGGAGTAACTAAAACATGCTATAACAACTGGGCAGGAAGAGAACTTCCAATCAGTTACCACAGACCTAGTGTTCATAAAAGTCAGATGGCTATCTGTTTTAAATGCTGAAAATTGGTAAAGATCACCGAAGTAAAACCAAGAAAAGAATATTTTGATGGATGGCGCAGGTAAGGCTATAAGATTAAATCTGAAGATTTAATGAAGGATCATTGGAATAACTCTTGCTTCAAGGCCAAGACTACATTCATAGTAAAAAATATTATGCCAAGTGTTCCAAATTTCGAGTCAGCTTGTATTTCACCTGCCAGGTAAGAAATAGTTTCGCCAATTTCTCATCATATGTTTAACCAAAAATATGAAGTACTAAATGGGCCAACTCCTCCTCTGTTGCCATAAAAGCCTGTTACATTAATGGGTGATTTCGAGAGATACCCCATGCAATATAGTGTAAATGCACCTGAAATTAGAAATCTTTGAAACAATCGATCAAATATGCCTAATATTTCTAGTAGAACTACTTTGAGCAATCTTAGTGAAGCATATTTTGATTCTGTGTGAAAAAATGCAAGAAGAAAATAGACTTAGCTATTAAGATGCTTCGCAATATCTTTCAACTGAATATTAACATTATATATCTCTCGACTATGTTGAGGTCAAACATTTATTATACTTTATTTTTTTGCGAAATGAATAGCTATATAATCTGCATGCATGATTGACTAGTAAAATTAGAGTGCTATGCATGAAATGTATCACTTACCAAATTTTCCAGATTAGTCCTTGACCCAGATCTTGAATATTATCTTAATAAAATAATATATTGTCCAGCTATGCAAAGCGCCTCAAGGCTAATGCATATAAATATGTACGACATAAATTAACATGTTTTCGATACTCATTAAAGTATATATATAATGTAATGTTGAGATCTTCAATGCACATTCTACATGTTCTTAATTACAAATACGGGCGTAAAATGCCTTACATATTCTCCTGTCCCTTTCCTAATATGATTGCAAGCCTAGAGGGAGTCATTTATTATGTCTTTATATTATTTTTTTTTACTTCGCTTAGCAGAGCTTTCACTAACATTTAACCTTTATTTTATTAAATCATGGAAGAATTCCTTTTAACGAGAGAGCTTCTTAACATTGTTAGGATTTTCACAGCATTGTTCGTATGAGTGAAACAAGGTGAATAGATAGGCGTTCTTGAAAAGAAAGTGAAGAACTTTGATAATGTTTTGAAGCGAGTTTTAGAATGAATTTTCTCAGAGGATATTGAACGGATAAAGAAGCTTCGAAGTTTTAGTACCAGAAAAAAATTGGCGAAATGGGTAAGACGATAAACTATTTTTTTATAATGAATATGTGGATATGATGTATTTTTTAGGTTTTCTCGCATATATATATATTAGTGAATACACTGTGTCCATCATGATTGCTATTACTTCTGCATGACAGTAACTAATTTTATATATATATCTAGTGAGCACGCTTTTTGGCTGACTTACTGCTAGCATTTTGATATTTTTTATGAAAACGAAAACCTAATCTGATCCTGCATAAGAATATTCCACTTTAATCTATCACAATAACATTAAGCCTAAGTTAAGTTAACTATATTTAGGTAACAACTGTGTTCAAAGATTTATGCTCTCTTACAGGGATGAAAGCTCTAGTAATTGATGCTAAAACGTGGCCTGATGATGCAAATGCAAATTTAGAACTTTTAATACGTAACATCGATCAGCTTAAAAATAAAGTATCGGCTATGAAAAAACTATGTGAGAAAGGATTAGTACGGAATTAGAGAAAGTAAATGTCAAGACTCTTGGATTTGATCATCCAATATGCTTTGGAGTATTTGATATTAAATCAGAATCCTTTACAAAGATGTCTGGATCACTTTATGATGTTTTTAAGGAACCCTTCAAGAAATACAGGTTAGACTATAATGATATGATAATAGATACTTGTAAAGAGTTTATTCATAATAAGAAGTTAAAAATTAATTTAGATAAAGATTTGCGTAATGTGAAATTTGAAAAATGGCTAAATACTTCTGAAAAGCTTTAAGAAATAACAAAGTGAATACTAGAGTCTTTGTAAGTTTATTTTTTTGTTTGAGGTTTCATCTAATAATATACTATTGCTCATGAATAATGTGTAAATAGGCAAAATATTTTATAGGAATAAAGTTTGAAAATTACCTAAATATGACGCTTATACAAAGAAAGGAAAACTGGTTAATGAAAGATCATATGTCTGTAAAGTACTTGCGTCACTAATAAATATAGTAATAAGTGATTTACCTGGAAATCCTATTGTATAGGATATATGGTAAGCTTGTCAAAGGCGTTATGTACGAATATACCTTTTTTTCTACTACACTATTCACTCATTAGATAATTAATATAATTTTCCAAATAGGGTGAAGAAGGAAGTTCAGCTAGTACTATAAGAAAAGGATCTCGAAAATTTGCATGAAAACCAGATTATATGACTGTGATACAGTTAGGAAAAGGTATAGAACTTGAAATAGTATACCTTGAAACTGGTAGACCAAATTCTAATCAAGACAAACGCTGGCGAGATCATAAAAAATTAGTAAGGTTTTCCAAAGATTCTATTGATACTACTAGAATTATATCTAAGCTTAAAAGAATATTTAATAAATCATCAAAGAGACAGGTATTATCTATATTTGCCATTAACATTGCAGGTAATATTATAGAACTTTATGTCATGCAAAAAGAATCAGGTATCTACAAGTATTATCTAATAGAGGAGACAACAATTTTATTACACTCAACTTCATCAAGTTCTATTTATTCGCTTATATATGCTTTAATGACTTTGAGAACAGCTGTTACATGTATGATCTATAAAATATTATATGATTCTGATTTTAGAGATAGTGAATACAGTTCTGGTGAAATGACTATAACTGTTTCGATTTCAAAAAATTCATAGAATAGAAATCTATTTCATACATATAATTTTATATACTCTGTGACTAAGGTTTATGGTTAGGGTATAATAATAAAAAATATTTTCTAAACAAAAGTGATGACTCTGTTTTCATGTCACGTGATAAGTAATTCGCAATAATATTTTTTAATATATCAATAAAGTACCTCTGACAGTAGATTTCATAAATATACATATTTTATTTCTTAACAATTTTTAGTGTCCTTAGGTCGCCCAAAATCACATGATTTTTTTTTGCTAATCAATACTTATGATGTCACGTGAAATTCTTGATCAGAGCTAATATTTTTAGCTGATCGCCAGATGTATTATCCATATCCATAAGGTAAAGATTCATAGGAGGTAGTCCCGTCTTTTGGTTCTTCTCTGTATCAGTTCAGGAGTCCATAATCTTGATTTCTATTTAAGGTATTTATAGTTCAGAATATTTTTTTTTTCATTTGAATATAGACGAGAGAATATGCACTATAGAATGTATATGATTAGTAATACTATTACAAAAATGATTGCATTCTGAAAAAGGAGGAATTAGATAATTTCGGGGTTGTTTAAGAACTAGTGATACTGTTATCTTTCTCTAGTTCGCTAACACCTTCAAGTACTTCAGATTTGCTAGATATTTTTAGGATCTATTTGGCTAAATAAGTATTAGTCTCTTGAAGGAAGATCTCTTTTTCTGATAATATCTTTTGTATTGAAAACAAATTATCTCTCATCTGCATTGATTCTTCTTTATTATTCATCAATTTTATTTGTGTTGAGGTTAATTCATCTCTCAACTGCATTAATTCATCCTTTTTTTCACTTAATTCATCTTCCTTCAGATCTAAATCAACATTCTTTAGCTCAATGTTTTGCCTTAACTGCGCTAACTCTTGTCTAAGAGAATCCATTTCTAATAAGTCTTTCTGAACTAAAAATTACTTCATTTCCAACTCTTTTATTTCTGATTGGAGAGCTTGTATCTCTTCCAATTTTGTAAATATATCATTCTCAGCTTTTGTGAAAGAAATATCTTTATGGATGATCTGATTTTTGAGTTCTCTTCCCTCATCTTCAAGCTGACATACACGCTTTAATAGCCTTTCATTATTTTTTATTAATAGATCACATCTACTACCAAGCTAATTACCACAGCTTATAGCAATTTCTCAATCTCAATTGGTACATACAAGTTGGTTTTCAAGTTCAGTTTGACTGGGTGGATATCGATTAGATAGTAAATCTCCAAGTTTATTGCCAGATACAAGGGATGTCCCATTATTTATTTCATTTAGCATATGTATATTTACCATATGAATTTATTTGAAAGCAAAAAAAATCGCCCTAAAATATTTTTTGACACATCTAGATATAATGATTAGCCAAGGTAACTATTTTTTTTTAAAAAAAAGCAAGAGTTAGAAATCGGTATTAAACCAATAATAAACCAATATTCAACCAGTTTAAAATAAATATGATATTTAAAGCATATATATCTTAAATTAATTCTATTTAGATCAAGAATAAATCATGCTAGATGGCTAAGAATTAGAATTCTTACACATATAAAACTAATATATTACCAATATCAGACCAAAAACAAACATATTGTGAATAAATTTTCTATAAGTTTTTTATTGATATCATATTGATCTCATTATTAATAAACTATAAGCAAAAAACAAACAGCCTATACCTGTAAATTTTTTAGATCAGATGCCACCCGCTTGTCACCTGAATCTATTGAAGAAATCAGAAATGCTCAGAATAATATTCTAGATGCTCAACATATTATGTGTAAAAAACATCATATAGGATTAATAACATATCAAAAAATTATTGATAATAAGAGGCCTTTTGAACTAATAAAAGAATGGTGTAAAATTATAAATTCTGTTAATATCTCTAGCCTGACTTTAGAAGATAACTAAGAATCTTTACAGTCAGAAGACATAGAGCAGGTCTCCTTAGAATCGCATTATAATGCTAATACTTCTTCTTCTTTTATACTAGAAATAGGACTATTTATGCAGAAGACGCTAGTAAAAATTCTATTAACCTGAACACAGTAACTAATAGGCAAAAAGATAGGATTAGTCAAAAAAAAAAAGATTAGTATGAAATCAAAAAGCGAATCTTCTTTAGAGGATACATCTAGAAGGGAATCAGATCTTAGAAAATTATTAGATATTATAGAAAAAATTGTTATGCATCTATCCTTATCTCTGTAAGCTAAGAGTATCTTTCTGCTAGAACTTTACCTGCATTTAATGCCATATCAAGCCATCTCTCAGTTTTTAATAGTTGCTCTTCAAGCTTTATGCATTTTTTTTTAATCCTGCTCTGGTTTCTTTTCTATAGTGAAGACATTATGCTGGAATTTGTGAACTGATAGGAGTAGAGTTCCAAAAATAACTCACATAAACTCGCATATTTAACTTGCATGATTGTGCATAATTGTAAATTTTAGTTATACATAATAAATAAGTACTTTAAATTAAAGGTATGTAGGATAATTTTGACTCGAAACTCGACTCGACTCGACTCATTAGGAACACTAGATAGGAGGATAGTGATAGTCTTTCTATTTTGGCTTGCCTTAAATTCTCCCTTCACTAAAGGTTCCCATCCTGCACAATATTGTCATTGTGTTCCAAGAATAAATAGTGATAATTCTTTTCCACTATCATTATATTCTGTAGGGACGACAGAGAATTCATCTGAAATAGTGTCTCTATTTTCCCCATCCTCAATAGTTACAGGGAAATTGTTAACTGTTCTAAGGGAGTATGACTTACTAGCGACCTTATTAAGCCTATAAATCTTCTTTCTATCTATTTTAAGCCTCAAATGCTTTGCTACATTTTCAGAGACTATAAATGAGTCTGATCTAATATCAATAATTATATAGGGAATAGTTATGTCTCCCACTTTACAGGAGATAGTTGCAACATCATCAGCATTCTTTATTTGGAGAAAATTTATCTCTCATGGTATAGGCTAATATATTTTTTTTCAGCTGAATGATATTGAGCATATGCTTTAATAGCATAGTTTAGAGTATTAGAACCTACTGGTATTATATCATTCATGAGATCATCTGATTCAGTCCCTCTGTGATCCTCTAGCTTTTCTTCTATTGGGACTTTGTTGGCTTGGTATCTGTAAATTTAAATGATAAACTTTTAATTCAATCCGTCGAATTAAATATAAGACAATATCACAATCATGCCTATATGAAGACATGATAAAAGGCAATAGTAAATGAATTTAACGATTCCTTTATTGAACTCTTGGTTTATCCTAAAACCTCAACTTGAGTT
>CAJVPP010001958.1:0-16990 GCA_910592005.1 Funneliformis mosseae
GAAAATTCGTTTCTTTTCAATGAAAGGAAACAAATTTTTGGCTCTAAAAGAGTTCTGAAAAGTCGTTCCTTTTCATTGAAAGGAACCTTTTTGGCTCTAAATGAGTTCTGAAAAGTTGTTTCTTTTCAATGAAAGGAACTTTTTGGCTCTAAAAAAGATCCGAAAATTCATTTCTTTTCAATGAAAGTAACTTTTCAGTTCTAAAAGAGTTCCAAAAAGTCGTTCCTTTTCAATGAAAGAAAACAAATTTTTAGCTCAAAAGAAGTCCGAAAATTCGTCCCTTTTCATTAAAAGAAACCTTTTCGACTCTAAAAGAGTTCTGAAAAGTCGTTCCTTTTCATTGAAAGGAACCTTTTTGGCTCTAAAGAATTCCAAAAAGTCATTCCTTTTCAATGAAAGGAAACAAATTTTTAGCTCAAAAGAAGTCCGAAAATTCATCCCTTTTCATTAAACGGAACCTTTTCGACTCTAAAAGAGTTCTGAAAAGTCGTTCCTTTTTATTGAAAGAAACCTTTTCGGCTCTAAAGAGTTCTGAAAAGTCGTTCCTTTTCAATGAAAGGAACTTTTCAATTCTAAAAGAGTTCTGAAAGGTCATTCCTTTTCAATGAAGGGAACTTTTCAGTTCTAAAAGAGTTCCGAAAATTCATTTCTTTTCAATGAAAGGAAACAAATTTTAGTTCAAAAGAAGTCTGAAAATTTGTCCCTTTTCATTGAAAGGAACCTTTTCGGCTCTAAAGAGTTCTGAAAAGTCATTCCTTTTTATTGAAAGGAACCTTTTCGACTCTAAAAAGTTCTGAAAAGTCATTCCTTTTCAATGAAAGAAACTTTTCAGCTCTAAAAGAGTTCCGAAAATTTGTTCCTTTTCAATAAAAGGAACTTTTGGCTCTAAAAGAGTTCCAAAAATTCGTTCCTTTTCAATGAAGGAACTTTTCGATTCTAAAAGAGTTCTAAAAATTCGTTTCTTTTCAATGAAAAAAAACAAATTTTTGGCTCAAAAGAAGTCCAAAAATTCGTTCCTTTTCATTGAAAGGAACCTTTTCAGCTCTAAAAGAGTTCCGAAAAGTTATTCCTTTTCATTGAAAGGAATCTTTTTGGCTCTAAAGAGTTCTGAAAAGTCATTCCTTTTCAATGAAAGAAACTTTTCAGCTCTAAAAGAATTCCAAAAATTCGTTCCTTTTTAATAAAAGAAACTTTTCAGCTCTATAAGAGATCTGAAAATTCGTTCCTTTTCAATGAAGAAACTTTTCAGTTCTAAAAGAGTTCTGAAAATTCGTTTCTTTTCAATGAAAAAAAACAAATTTTTGGCTCAAAAGAAGTCTAAAAATTCGTCACTTTTCATTGAAAAGGAACTTTTCAGCTTTAATTCAGATCTGACGGATCAGATCTGAATCTAATCTGAATCTGACAGATCAGATCTGAATCTGAATCTGAATCTGAATTAGATCCGAATCTGACAGATTTGATCTGAATTCGATCTGTTGGATTCAGATTAGATTCAAATCAATCTGAATCTGTGCGGAATACTACTAATAATTCTTTATTTTCAGAAGTGTCATCTTATAAAAAAGCTAAGAAACCAGTTACAGCTATTCTTATAATTCCTGAACTACCTGATTTTTTTTATTCTGAAAATAAATATTTTCATACATATTCATACGCACAAGATTATAAATGATCAGCAGTAACTCTAACCAAAATCTGTAATTCAGACCTGAATTAATTTCTATATGTCATGTGTGTAATGATGATGTAAATAATAAATAATAATTTGTGATATATAACACTAAACAATACAATTTCTTAATTTGTGATATGTAATACTAATTTTAAATACTTATCATTATTATTTATTTTAAAATTTTTTTCTCTAATGTTATTGTATATTGTTTATAAAAATAGCACAAATAAACCCTTTACAATATCATCTAAATGCTTGCCCTTTATACTTAACTTATTTAATATGCACAGAAGTATATAACAAAAACTGTATTTATCTTTATTAATTTTTTAAAGTATTGAATCAACCAAGGAAAATTAAATTTAGATCAAATTTGAATAGTAAAAAAATAGTAATTGATTTAGATATTAATGAAGATACCGTTGATAATATTTATATCATTAATCTTACTAAATAGCTTTTATTTAAAACATTATCATCACAAGATCTTAATATACCTGAAGTGAGCACTTCTGATACATCCATTTAGAATACAAGATAGAAGTAAAAGCAAATTATTCTAAGTAAATCTTTGATTAATCAAAAATTATCATATCGATTAGATATTAAAATAATACAAACATATCTATTTTATATAATATTAGCTTATATTCCTTTAGTATGTTTTAATCAGTTTTAAAAATTAAGAAAAAAACTTAAAAGTACGATATCAATTTCATTTATTTTGAATGATGTAAATAATTTTGGTCAAATTGAAAAGGCAATTCTTTCTAAAGAATTTCTGAAAACATGAGAAAAAATTAAGATAGGATTTTATTCTTATTAGCTATTTAAAGGTGTTAGAGCTGATCATTTTAATTTAAAATTAAAGGAATCTGTTTTAGCATTTGTAGATGAAGTTAAACGTAGAAAAATGTGCAATTATAAATAATTTTTGATGTGGTTTTTCACCCTCTTATTTTACAATTACTCCTAAAAAGCACTCTTTTAAGTTGTCTGTTTATCAAGAAAAAACAGTTACAAAATGTAAAGCAATTACATATAGAAGTTCAGTTTCAGATACAAATAATTTGATAGTAAGTGTAATAGCATAATTTATACATGATTTTTATTATTATATTTGTTAATATTTTCATATACAATAGTAGTCATAAGTATCCAATTGTTTCTAACTCTGGCTATAAATAAGTAAATTCAAAAAATTTTTTTATTTAAAAAATACATAACCAACTAATTAAAATTAATACATTGTGTAATCACCATCTAACTCTATAAGTGCAGCTGTATGCCTTTTTATACTAGCTACCAAATTCACAGCAAGTACAGATAATAATCAGTTCTATTCTTTTGTAAGTTTTCCCTTTAACCCTCTAATTGATCGAATTTTTTTTTTGTATATTAATTTTTATTAACCTTTAAACGTTTTCTATAGGATTTTAGTCTAGAGACATTGATAGCTAAGAAAGTACCTCAATGCCATTTTCTTTCTTCCATTTATTTGTGATTTTCGATTGATGCTTTGGATCATTATCTTCTTACAAGATCCAATCTATGTTATTTTCACCAAAAAGCTTAGAGATGAAAGTCAGAAGACCCTGTTCATAAATAGTACACATAAATTCAGTATTAAGATTTCTCTAAAAGCAAAATAGTTTACCAAATCCAGAAGCAGAAAAACATTTCTAAACATGAACTTTTAGTAGATACTTAACAGAACAAAACACTTTTTTTCTATCAGGAAACTACCAAACCTTTTTTTGATGTATAGAAGGTAGACAAAAGTTTTTAGACACTTTTTTATCAAATAAAAAACTTATAATTCTTTAGCATTAATAGTAAAAATTCTAATATTATTTTATTTAAAACTAGTTAAAGCATATATTTCATATTAAACTTTAGTACTTAGTTGGGCCTCCCTTTGCTGCAATCACAGCCTAAATTCACTTTAGAATTTCTCGCTATGCCTTTTTAACATAGCAATTGAGGTCAGAAAAATTTGATGGTAGGTTTTTATATGCACAAATATTTTTTTTAATATCAGCCTATTAATTTTCAATTGGGTTAAGATCAAGACATTAGGCTGGTCAAGTAAAATATGACTCTGTATTATTCTTTAGTTAATTCTTTATTTTGTCTCATTATTTTTCGATTTGGTAGAAATTAAGTGAATTAAGTCAAAACAACAAAAATAACACAAATTTTTTTATTTTGATTATGTAAATAAACAATAGATAGTTATATAACTGCAGTATAGTATCACAATTATATGATGAAAATTTGTTAAATCACATTTATAAAAGTCTGAAAACTTTTATTCACCCTCTGTATATAATTAAAATGTACTCTTGTCTGTAAAAACAACTTAATTTCAATTAAAATTCTTATGTTTTTTTTACCCATTGCAACCTTTTCTTTTAATAGTCTTCTTTAAATAAAGGTTTAGAAATTTCATTACTAAACTTTTCTCCAGACTTACAAAGACGTTACCTTACTGTTTCTACACTAAGTTCAATACCTCTTTCTTCCATTTTTTCTTGTATTTAAATAGCTGTTATATTATGTTCTTTCTCTGCCATCTTTACAATCTTGTCATCTTGTTTTACAGATGTTATACAAGGTTGTCCTGGTCTTTTTGAAGTACTTAGGTCCTGATTTTTATGATATCTTTTAATTCAATAAATAGCTATAAACTTACTACAACATACCTATTTAGCAATAAATCTAAAACTAAACTTTGAACCAACTGGATGCTCATGTAAAAAAACAATTTCATATTGTTTCTTTAAAGAAAGTTTCATTTTTCAAGCAAAAGTTTGATGATTATCTAAATTTTTTTTTTTGTATCATTGACACTTATAAATTTACAAGTAATCATGTATTGTGTTATATTATATTTCTAGAAAATTTAAGGGTAGTTATATAATAATTTTAGATAATCTCAGGTGGTTGGAAACTTATAACCATTATTGTATATTATATTTTTAGGCGGGTGAAAATGAAATAGAATCAGCATTAAATGTAACTAAAAATATATATATATATATAAATCTTAAAAAATATCTTTTTCATATTTAAGAATGCCTAATAGCAGAAGATGGTTGATATTTAAAGTTGAATAGTGAATTAATTACACTATCAATCATAGAATATGTCACTGATATATGGGTCAAAATGTTATTTATATGATAATTAGATGTTGATCACTTCAATTTTTATATGAAAATTTTTCGTTTATAAAAGGCTTTTTCTATGAAAATCATATGTTTGTGAAACTGATTATTAATTAATATTTGACAAAAATATATTTGTGATATTTCTTTATTATATCGTAAAAGTCACAACTTTATTGTTTTTTTAGTTTAAAGAGAATCTTTATTTAAAGTTAGAGTATCCTAACCTTATAATATATGATTTTTATTACTTTAATGGCTTTTTTGAATCATTTATACATATATTATCCCTTCATTTTATTAATTTCTTTTGAAAAGCCATATGTCTAGTCCATTTAATATTCAAATTTAAAGTATATTTGACAAATCAACTTCCAAACAGATCCTATTTTTCTAACTTTAAGACATTTCTTTAGGCTAATATTAAAACATAAAAATTTTTATATTTAAAACCTTTTAGCAGCTAAAAATACATTTTTGAAAAGAAAAATATTTTATTAACCAGGTAATATCAAATATAGAGCATTTGCGTAAATAATTAGTAAAGAATTAGCATTAAATAAAGTAAATATTATTTATATAATTAATTAGTTAGTCAACTAATTATCTCCTTTTATTATATAGTCTTATGATAACTTGAAAACTGCTAAATCCACTCAGAAACAAGTTATATCTATCTTAAGAACCTAATTCAGATTCATAAATTAAGAATTAATAAATCTATTTACACGAGAATGGTATTTATATGAGAATGATATATAATTTTAATAATAGTTGTTAGTTAGTTAATAATTAAAAAAAATTATAAAAAAGAAGTCATAGTATAAGTTAATAATGTAATATATAAAATAAATAAAAATAAAAATAAATAAATCTCAATAATTAATAATAAAATGTAAATCAATCTTGCATTTATTATATATGTATTACAGACTATGCTATAAATAATTGATTACTAAACTGAATCCATTACAATCTGATATTATTGATATTTGAACCTTATATCATCAATTCAATAATTTGGATATTGTTACATTTTGCATTATTTTGACAACTTTCAGATTAGCTTCGTCCTATTATTAATATTTTTAACAATTAACTGTTAACAGTTAATGTCAAGAAGACTGTTGGCCTAAAAATAAATAGATAATTTTAAATAGTATAAATAAACTTAGCTTTTTGCTTGCCCCTAAAGTAGTTGAATTCCTTAAATATTAATAAATAAAAATGCCAATTCTCTTCTAAATTCTTCTTATATTATCTATTATATTTGTTATAAATTCATAAATCTATCATAAAATATCTTTGGTATAAATATTCCAATCAAGTTTTCGCAAATAATAATGAGTGACTTAGAATTTACTTTTATAGATTTTGAGGAATATAACACTAACACTCTCAAAGAAAAAAGTGAAGATGATATTGATCAAATTACCCTTACAAGTACTTGAGTCCTACTAAATAATGATGAAAATGATGATATAGATTGGAGTGAAATTGAGGTTGAACTTGAAGAATCTGAAAATTCTGATCATAATAATTCCTTTTAAATAATTAATGATGACATAGATATAGAAATCGAAAGGACCTCTGTGTAAAATCTAGACCTAACATTATGTTTAGTTGTAGATACTATTCAAGGTAAAATAAAACATTATAATAGTATAGCAAATTTATGATGACTGGAATAACTGATAGGAATATGAAAGATAGATACAAATGTAGTCAAAGATGTTAAAAATAATCTAAATCGCTTGAAGTATGCTACTATTATTTTCTCTTTAATCAGAATCAATTTCATAATAAAGACATGAAACAATCATGTTCAATTAAACAAAGTATTGTTCATTTTCACTTCTGTATTTTCTGTAATATAAAAAATGTTTTTTTAGTCATAATAACAGCTGTAAAAAGAATTTATAGAGTATTAATAAATGTAATATCCAAGTACCTTGTATTAGTATTCATAACTATTCTGCATTTACTGAAAGATTGATTGTAAAAAAGTCATCTTTAGGCTATTATATGTGTTATATTTGCTCAAAATACTTTCAACAATAAGGCGGATATTTGTATAAAAGACCAGACAAAGGTCAAAAATATGTATTATGTATTGAATATGAGAAACATTATGATGATACAAGTGATGCTTTAAGGCATATCAGAAAATGGATAATATCAGTAGTAGAGTCAGATGATAATATATTACAAAAAAACTTCTATCTCTAATAGCTTTTCATTAACTATTTTTAACAATGAAATAATGGAAAAAAATCTATCAGAAATGAAAGTAGCAAAACTTCTAAGCAAATTACTTATTAGAATAATATTAAAAATTGGAAAAGTTGAATCAAATAAATTAATAAAAGAAAAGTCTCATATTTTAACTCTAGAAAAGGCTTCGATAATGAAAGAAGAATTAGAAAAAAAGGTTTTATTTTTATGTTCTGAAATTCAACAAAATATTAACCAATTAGAAAATTTAAATTCATATGAAAACTATTTTGATACATTACCTAAACTATTTGCAATTTCTTTCAAGCTTTTATTACAGTATTACAACAATAAAAATAAAATGTTGTTAATAAGAAAAAACTTTAATGTGAATTTTCTTCAAAATCATTTAATATAAATCAAATATCAAAAACCACTACTTTATTAACCTTCTTAATATTAACTATTGCTTTTCCTAAAATAAAAATATGGCTTTTACATATTATATAATCATTATGCCAAAAACTAAAATTGCTATCATATTTACAAGAGAACCTTCATTTAACATGTATTATATCTTATACTAAAAGATATGAAAATCATCTTGAATATTTTAGAATGCATCATACCAGACCCTAAAGAAAATTTAATTAAAGAATCAAATATTTGAAATTTAGTAGTAATTAACAATATTGATTTTAAAGCTTCTACATGCTCATATAGCAATATTTTTGATATTATATGATAAATTTCACATGTAACATTACGAATATTATTTTAATTTATGATTTCAACCTCTTTTAATATTTAATTGAAGACTATGAATCTGTTAATTAACACTATTTGGAACGTCTTCAACTACTGATAACTTTTAATAATGTATGAGAATATTTTGAATATAATGTTAAAGACTTGTATAAATGAATTTAATATAGAAAATATATATTTAGAAATTATTAAGCAAATACCTATAAATTGCAATACTTTACCACTAAATGTTGTGATATTAGAATCCAGTGATATATCTAATTGTAATAAAAATGTTCATGCAGCATATGAAATGTACTGTAATGATTTATCTTGTGATAGTGATAACCATCTATATATTGCATGTGATCAAGCAATTTTTGGGAGATTAATCTCTTATAAAGAAACTCATGAGGATGTTCGACTTCTTTTGAAATAGTGACATACATCTAAAGATATGTGTAGCACTTTAATCACAATATTTTCAGGATATGGAATATTCAACTTTGCAGTAACCCTTGGTATATAATATTTAGATAAATTTGAATGTGTTATAGATTATCATGCAATATATTTTGTATTGGAATTAATTTAGATCGCAGTTAGAATTGCATTATGTCAACATGTAAAAAATAAAGGAGAAATTATAAAGGATATTTTGAAGAGTAATAATTAATTCATAAAGGTATGGTATCTTTTTTTCTATTAGACAGGATATTTTATAAGTCATAAAATTGAAATTAGAAGAGAAAATTATAAAATGCAGATGTCAAATTTAGCAGTATTCATACCTCTCTTTTCTATAGCTAGAAAATTTAAGTACGCAAGTTTTGTAACGTATTTTTTAGCTCAAGTTCATAATGATCTACAACTACAAAAATTATTACAAATGGTATGTTCAGTAAACCTATCAAGTGAAGAATATTATTTAGATTTTGATGAAGCACTTAAAATATATGACGTAAAGTTTATAAAGTAAAATATTACTAGAAATCTTACTAATTAGCTAACTATGATATTGAAGATTAAAGCAGTCCAAAGTAAATGCAATCATTTATTAATACTTCTTGCAAAATACACTAGTAATGTTATGATGAGTCAGAATGCTTGTGCAATCAAATCACATAAAGATTCACTCTGATTCTTAGTTACAAAATTATTATCTGCATTTGATTATCCAAATCCTGCAACATACTATCTATTTGAAAATGCATCAGAACTTAATAAAAAGGGTATTAATAATATACTTTCTTTTATGAATCTGGTAAATCACGCTTTTAACAAATTTTTATGCAGAATGTATACAAAACTGAATCTTTGATAACTGCTGGACATTGTACTTGAAATGTAAGTTATTACACTTATACTCAACCTAAGGGTATAAAAAATAAAAAAATAAAGTAGATAATCCTATTCATCTATTAATTATTCAACAGAATACTTTATCTTCATTATAACAGGCATTATTATTTTCTGATATTAGCCATCCAAAAAAGTTATGTCACACTATTATAAATGCAAAAAAAGCTATACTTGACTAATTATTTGAATTTGAAGAAAAACTACCTAAAATTGCAATATCAAAAGTATTGTTAGAGCTTCAAACTATTTCTTTAGACTGGATAGCTGAAAGAGTTAAACAGTATTTAAGAAATAACTGCTACAAGATTTAAAAATAAAATTAAATAATATTAAACTGGTACTTACATATAATAAATGTATTTTAATTATACTTCAATAATATGTTGAAATACATATCTGAATTTTCTTTTATTATTTCAATATTACAATATTTATAAATAAACATCTAAAAGTCATAAGTAAAGTATCTTTACATCAATAATATCTTTTAAAATGCTCTTTATTTACAATTCTTTAAAAAAAAACTAGCTTAAAATTAAAGTACTTGAAAGAGAATCTTGAAATTTATGTTAAAAAATAGCATTTTTCAAGTTAAGTTTTACTTAATATAAAGTTAAGCAACAAGTATATTTTTAATATAAATAAAAATATAAAATTTGAAGAATAAAACTCGTCTAAAGTCAAAGTATCATTTGTAATAAGCTAATTGAAGTATTTATACAAGAAAATCATAGCATTATACATTACACAAAAATTAATTACTATCAAGATCGTCAAGAGAGACATGTTTCATGACTGTTATAATATTTTATGATTTATTAAACCTTATAATCATTGTCAACAGAAGAAATTATAACTCCAAATATCACATGGGATCTGTCAATCAATAATGACCTCACGTTAGATGATATTACTGCTGTGCCAAACAGTGATCAGCAATAATTTCTGTTTTACCTGATATGCTTGTTTCTTCTGTATTTTCTAAACAGTCTGTTTAATCTGTTTAATTTATTTCATTTATAATTTCTTTAACGTTTATAACTTATTTTATTTCTTTTTATTATTTTTATTATTTTATTATATTTAAGTATATTTTTATTGAAACATATATCTATATTTAGTTAATTTATAGTGTAACAAGTAGCTAGTTATAGCAAAGTCATTTTGTATAAATAGAATAGCTTTTTACTTAAGTTGTAAATGAACTCAGTTGTAAGTTTATAAAACTCTTCTGCGAATTTCAAGTTATAAATAAAGGAATCAATTTAAATCCACATAAATTACTTTTCTTTTTAACGTTATCCCTCATTTAGGATTGTTGTAATATACTATACTAACTTGTTATTGAGTTTGTTATTATAAGTTCAATTAAATATATCTTAAATTCTAAGATGTGATAAATTGCCGAGTTGATTCAAGTATAACGGATACCTGTAGGACTTAGAGAAAATCTTAAGATCAGAAACTCTAATGTGTAGAATCAGCTGCCACAGCCTTTCAACTTAAACATTAAGATAAATGAAAATAAATCTAGTGATATCATATTATTATTGATTTTAGAATCTGAACAAGCTACTTTTAGACAAGTTGTAGCTATATGAGCAATATTAAGAGAAATTATTAACAAATTACTTTCTAGTGAAAGAGAATTTAAAACTTTAATGGGTAATAAGATTGATAATTGATAGAGAAAATTTTATAATCCAATTTTTCACATTACTTGATTTTTGCATTCATATCATCATATTGAAGGAATTAATCCACCAAAATTATTACAAATTTAAGAAGATGCTTATGCATTATTTTGTATATTATATTCAGATAAAAATAATAATGCATTTATAGATAATAGTTAAATTATCAAAATAAGAAAGATTCTTTTAAAGCAGAATCTTTAAATAATTTAAAATTTACCAAAATTCCATTAAAATATTGATAAACTGTCCTACTTCATGCACTAAATTTAGCTGAATTTGCTTGTAGACTTTTTTCAATTCCACTAAACTCAGCAACTTTGAAAAGGGTATGGTCTCTTATAGATAATATACATACAGAATGGCATAATAGATTATCACTAAAAAAAACTATCAAAATTATGCAAATTACATGATACTTAAAAGAAAAATATTTTGTAAATAATTCAAAAAAAGCTCAAGGTTCTTTGAAAATATATAATAAATTGAATTATAATATTAAAGATAATATATCAGATGGAGATAATGTGAATGTAAATGAAATGATAAATGACTTAGAATAAATGTTAGCAAGAATAATTGATGATATTAGCATATTTGATAACGATAATAATTTATAGTCTCCTACTTTGCTTGAAATGTTTAATGCACAATTAATTGAAATAACATTGATTAAAGGAGTTAATTTCATATTATAAATATAATTTTCAATAAAAAGATTCTCACTTCATCAGAAAAAACGTTATCACGTAATTTATTTAAATTAGATTAATCATAATTTTTAGCATTAATAATTCAATTTTTAACTTAATAAATAATTATTAATTTAAAAAAAACCAAAATATTTTTAAGTCCTATTATTAAAACTGCTTATATAATTCTATAATAAATAATTATTAATAATTTGCTCAATTAAACACATGTATTTATGGTCATATATCATACCTAATATACATCAAATCGATTATGAAAAGCATTATCATCAACAGATATTTTCAGGTGTCTTAGATTCAATATAATTTTACAAATAGCCAAAGTAAAAGCCATATTTATTCCTGTAATATTCTTTATTCCTCATACTTTTTTCTTGATTACTTCAATGTATGGTAAGGTATTATCATCATTAAATTTAAATAAACAATCAAATACTTCTTTTGTTTTATAAGATCTTTTAAATGCTTTAATAGTATCAGTATCAGCAATAGTGTTAATACGTGACAAATGATTTTTACCAAATATATCAAATATTACAGCATAGATATCTTTAGCTTTATTGTATTAATGACTTTTAATTATATCACGACACTATAATAAAATGTTTATGTTATTAGTTTAGGTATAATAATTAATGTAAAACAACAATTATACAACTTACCAAAGGACTAATGTGTTTTGAATAAATATGAATCCATTGTAATCCAAGCTGTTCAATATAATTTGGCTTCTTTTGTTTAAGTATAATTTCAAATTCCTTTTTAAATTTCAAATCATCAGAATAAAGGCCAAAAAGAGATAATTGAATCTTACATATCTTTGATGTTAGATTCTATAAAATAAAAACTAAATAATTAGTATACATTAAATATGAAATTAGTAGTAATCAAGTTTACCTTTCAATAGGAGTCTTCAGAAGTAATCAATTGATTAACCTTCTCTAAAATCTCATTTGTCTTTTTACAAATTTCTCTTTGAAATATTTCTTGCAATATTTTGACTTCGTATATTGCCTCATATATGTTTTTATTTTAATTTATATTTTTTTTCAAACCTTCGATCATTTATAGATATGCTATAGTAGTATTAACTAAAAAAAAAATATCTTTTTAATATTATATGACATATATTTAACAATTAATATAAATTTGATGTTACTAATACTTGAAACTTTCTCTATTAATCTTAAAGCATTCATATTAGAAGATTCTTTAGTAAGTTCTACTAATATATTTTTATTAATAGTATCACAAGTATCATTAGTTAGTTTTAATGTTATTGAACTCTTTAGAATTATTTCTCATTCTTGTGTATGTAAAGGTTTTTTAATATTGCATGTTATTACAGATTGTGAATCTGATGCAATTATTTCAACACTTGCATCTTTTTGTTTTTGTTAACTTAATGGTATTTTATTAGATTTTGCTGTATAATAATATAATGCTAAATTAGTAGCATCGATTATTATTTGACTTTAATAAAATTGACACTTAAAATTTACCTCTAGTAGCTAAATAGGCAGCAATTTCATCTGCTTCGCTTATTATTATCTTTGAATTATTTGTCTTAAAAATAACTTATGAACTTTTACTTCTTATTAAAATTCTTCTACTGGAAACTATATAAATAAATAAATTGTAAATAATAAAACATTATATAATAATATTAATGAAATCACCTATATTATCTACCTTTTTCTTTACCCATAACAGAAAACTTAGAAGAATTTTTGTTAAAATCCTAGAATAAATAAATCAAGTTTTAAAGTAAAAGAAATTAAAATTGAAGTGATAAAGTTAAAATTAAAGTGAAAAAAGTTAAAATACAAAAGATGTATAAAGTTTACCTTTATATATTATTATTTTAACTTAAACATAAATTACATCTTATAGTTTATAAATTATTAAAGTGTATTAAATTAATAATGATAAATGTATGATGATAAATATAAAACTATTAAATAAATTTTAATTTTTTTCACCTTCATCTTTAATTATTTATCAATGCATTCTTTATAAACGCTACTTTTTGTAAAAGCAAATTCTGATACAATATTACTACTAACTTTATTTCTATAATAAGTATTTACATATACTAAACTAGATTCAAGACTAACAGCAACGTAATTCTAATAATATTCAACAATAATATAATTCTGATAATACTTTATAACAAAAAATATTACAAGTTCTTGATAATATTTAGAATAAAAGTTTGGATTTCTTTTTACAAGTTACAAGTATTGGTAACAAATAAATTAATGAGGTATTTGTATAAATTTTTAAAAGTTATTGTAAAAACTTAATAACTAATTAATCGTTACTTTTTATTTTATTAAAGAAAATAAATCTTGTCAATGATCATGTGACTTATAATAATGATGAATATTCAGATAACTCTTTTCAAAATAACAATATAGAAGATAATAAGAATGAAAGTATATTAACTTGATTACAAAATCATAAAAGCATTTATTTTATAGCATTCAGTAAAGATTTTTGTAATATAAGTTTAGCTGATGCATACAAAGAATTAAATAATTTTATTGATTTAGAACAAATATGGCCAAGTAAAACATATAAAAAGTTTATGACAGTTATAATATCATCTTTCTGATATAGCTGCAGATTCTATGTTATGCATACTTAAAAAATATTATACTGATTCACTTTCTGGATCTACTAGAAAAGAATGAGTATATATTAATAATATAAATATTAAAGGTTTATGATTTAAAGAAAAAGACCTTGTTATATTTAAAGAAGAAACTTATAAATTATAATATCAGCCAATCTTCAATGCAATTAAAAGTTTGGTATCCAATTCTAATTTGTGCAAAAACTTTTTTCTTGATTATGAAGAGCAGTGAGAATCTAGTCATATGAGTGTATTATTATTATTATATATTTCATTATTATCTAATATTCAGAAACTAAAATTAATATTTTAGAATAGATCATTTTTATGTGTTTATTCTGAATAAAATTTAGTAAACTGATTAGCTACTATTATACAATTTGATGGTTTGAGAATATTAAAAAAAAGGTATCAATAGGATTCAAAATTCACGATAGGTAAAATGCAGGATGTTATAAAAATCATTATATTTGTACTTGATGAACTATATATAATAGATGATAAAATCAACCGTCAAATAAATAGTAATCTACCTCCTAATATTTCATGTAAAATACTTATTCAATATTATATTAATTTATTAAGATGTATATTACATCAAGAAAAAAATGATTTAATAAAGATGATTTAAAAGGATTTAAAGTTAGTATATTTAATTTATATAGTTTTATTTATTATATTGGTTAGCATTAGTAGTATTAGTTTTAATGATTAATTTATTTTTTTTTATTAATACTATATAGCATGAAATAATTGATTGGTCAAATGATTTTGTAAAACTGTTTATACGATTCTCACTTAGTAATCTTCAATTACTAAAACTTCATATATGAAGATACTATACTATTTATACTATTCAATCCTATGGTGTACTAAATGGACTAATAACTGAAACTTATGAAATATTACATAAAATTGGATTAAAAATTCATATAGAATGTTTAATAAAAAGATAAACATGTATTTAATTAAATGATAAATATAGTAATATTGTAACACATTTTAATTATATTATTTAATTATTTGTAAAATCATTAACATATTTATTTTATTTTAAAAATAGATTCAATGGTAAATAATCACAAATACTACAAAAAAACTTTAAATTTAAGATTGAATTCTATAAAGTCATTACTCTGAAAGTTACCAATTAGTGAAATATATACTTTTTAGAAAAGTTTTGAATATGAAGAAAATATAAATAAATTGTGTATTAAAGGAATAAGGTATTTGATTACTTGTTTAGATATATATTTAGACAATATATCTAATACATCTATAAATGAAGATATTTATTTAAAGAACTATGCTAATGGAGTATTAACAAATAGTGAAATTGTATATGCTATAAGCAAGTTTCATAGCTATACAAAATTTAGTGATATAGCAATCGCAATGGATAATAAAGACTATTTAACTGATAATGGATTATGTTATGGCAAGGTAAGTTTTTATAAAAAATATTTTTTTACAATTTTAATACTAAACAGAAATATTTTAATTAATAAAAATACTATTTAATTTATAACTTTACAGATATTAATACTAATCAAAGTTTTATTATTTTCTAATCAACTTCTTTATCTCTTACTTTAGTACATTAGTATAATTATCATTCCAAATAACATCTTATAATGTATGAGTGCTCTTATATGAAATTTGTAAATCATTATGATTTAATACCTTCTGATTCTATTGCAGGCTTAATACATATAGTAAAATAGTTTGATTATAAAAATGAATTTTTCATAAATAAATTTTTTTTTTAATTTTTTATAAATAATGTAATATACAATCATTAATAATAAACATTATTATATTTAATATCCAATTTTAAATTTTAAATTTTAATATTTTAGATAAATTAAAAATAAATAGTTTTTAAATATATAAAAAATTTCTTAAAAATTAAACAAAAATTCTTTAAAGATTTTTTATTTAAAAATCTTTAAAGAATCTATAATTTTATAGAATTTTTAAAGATATTTTATTGAGTTGTAAGGATTTTTCAAGAATTTATAAAATTATAGATCTTTAAAGATTCTATAATGATATAAGGAATCTTTATAAATCTAAAATCTTCAAATATTACTAATATTAGCTTAACCTTTTTATAGTTTAGTTGCTTTAGTTTGGTATTATTATTATCATTATGAGGTTCTTTTACTTCATTAATCATTGTTTTTATTAGTTTAACACATTTAACAAAATAACATTAAAAAATTCTGCATTTATTCTACATTCTTTATATAGTAACTAACTACAATTAAATTTACATTTTAGGAAATTTTTATACAATATATATAGTACTATAGCATATATATTACTATTTATCAGATTATCAGATTAACAGATTATATAGATAATTTGGTAAAAATCTGTTTAAAGTTTTTAAATTCATATATTATTTGATCAAAAATAATCATATCTGTACTATAATTTAATCTGGTCTTAACGTTACTCTTTCTGTCAAATAAGTTAATTATGATTTGAAGTCAGGGAGATAATAACTATAATTTAAATCCAATCAACTTGACATGCGATTTATTAGAAAGTTTATTTAGTTAATAAGAATAAAATTATAAGTTTTATGTTTGCAAAATATTAAGATTGTTTATTATTATTATTAAATGTATATTGAATATAATGTTGTAATCTTGTTAGAATCTATCCTTTTTTTAAGGCATTTTCATGCCTTTTATATAGAAAAATTATAATTAAAGAAAATCTATGGTATTTATGATACTATTGACAATAATAACAGAGCTAACAGA
>CAJVPP010001959.1:0-16988 GCA_910592005.1 Funneliformis mosseae
TTGTTCAACTTGAAAAGATCGATAAACTCAAACCTTCTAACAAATATAATAATATGATAAAGTGAACAACAATAAAGACATACGATCGAACTGAAATTTAATTCGTTTCGACGTCAAATTGTTGTTCATTATCGCGGTCCATCACAGTGTCAAAAAACGAGTAAGTTTTTATCGAATAGTATACTTATTTGTGATGTGATGGACACTTTTACGAAATGTAGAGAATCGGTTGATAAAAAAATAAATTGACAATGTTTATGGTATTTGAGGTGGAAACTCCTAGTTGAGAAAGATTAAAAAATATTTTTGATCAATTCAAGACGGAAAAGTTTTTATGTTAAGTCCATACCATAATATTGAAACTTGAATTGTATTGTTAAATCTTTTTTTGGTGACCAATCAAAATTTTCAAATTCTCATTTTAAAAAAAAATCTGAAATCGTAACATTAATTCTAATAATTTATAAGGAATGCTAAGGGCTTGTACTAAAACGAGTAATAAATATTAAAGAAATAGTCTTTTATATCCAATTAAATATACTAATAAAGAATTTGCAGATAGTAAGTTAAAGTGCCGATCAACATTTCTTTATAAATGGCGCCTCAATAGATAAAATCCTCAACCGCGAAAGTGACCTATCACGTATCTGCCAGCATAGACGCTCCGGACAATAATCCAATTTTGCCCTTTTTCGATTAAGAAGTCAATGAGTAATTCAAATAGGTTTTCACGTGACTAATTCGATAAGATCATACCACTAGGGCAGTGATGTGCATCTTATGCTTCCAATAGTATAAAATTTGATTGGAAGCTTCCAACCCAAATGAATTTATTAGAGAATTATGCTTCCAACCCTTCCAAAAGTGCTTCCAAGGGTGCTTCCAATCTTCCAAGTGCACATCACTGCACTAGGGAATGGAATCAATTTTTAATCGCGATTATCGTTACTCAAGATTCGACTCGTAAGATTCGATTTTCGATTAATCGAATATAATCGTGCTTGAGAACAACACCCTAAATTAAATCCGAAAAATAAAATAAAATAATTAAAATTAAAAATATAGGGATATACTGTACCGGTATATATGCAAAATAAAAAATATTTAAAGTAGAATTAAAAAATAAAAAAAAATCAATTAAAATCATTAATTTTAAAATAGAAATTAAATTTTTGAGACAACTATACCTAATTTCCTAATTTAGACTTAATATTTTAATTTAGGCGTTAACCGGTTGATTAACATGAAATTAACTATATATAATTTTTTATTCCAAATTATTACCATTCATGGATTTAAACCCCCCCCCCATCCTTAATTATTAATCTCATATTTTTGTACGAGCAAGTTTTTACCATTAAACAAAAATGTCTGAAGAAAAAGTTACTACAGATATTATTACTTTATCTCGTCATGTTCTTGATGAACAACGTAAACATAAAGAAGCTAGTGGAGACTTAACCTTATTATTGAATGCTGTTCAACTTGGATGCAAATTTGTAGCAACTAACGTTAGAAAAGCTCGTTTATTGAACTTGTAAGAAAACATTTTCTATAAATTTAATTCATTTGAAAGAATTAATATGATGCATTCACTAAAAAAAAAAAAAAAAAAAATTACTATTTTCAGGGTTGGAATTGCTGGTGGAGCGGTTAACGTTACAGGAGATGAGCAAAAGAAACTCGATGTTATTTCCAATGAAATTTTTATCAATGCGCTTCGTTCATCAGGAAAAGTAGCAGTAATGGTTTCTGAAGAAGACGAAAAAGCTATTATTGTTGAAGACGAAATGAAAGGAAAATATTGTGTTGTTTTTGATCCATTAGATGGTTCTTCCAACATTGATGCTGGTGTTAATGTCGGTACTATCTTTGGTATCTATAAAATTGTAAGTATAAAATTTTTTGAGGTGAATATAAAAATTACATGTTTGTATATTCATATCTTTTGCCTTTTATTTTTATTTTAAACCCTCTAGAAAGACGGATCTGGCGGAACTATTTCGGATGTTTTGAGACCTGGTCGTGAAATGGTTGTTGCTGGTTATTGTATGTATGGTAGTTCTGCTAATATGATCATCTCGACTGGTAATGGCGTGAACGGATATACCCTTGATAACGTAAATATATATCTTCATCTGAGAAAATTTTCATTATTGCATACTAAATGTTACTTATTTATTTAGGCTATCGGAGAATTTATTCTCACCCATCCTAATGTAAGTATTATCTTCACTTGTAATTCATTTAACTTTAGTCAAATTCTTCATTCAACTTTTTCATTTATATTAGATTAAAATTCCGAAGCGCGGAAAGATATATTCAGTTAACGAAGGAAATGCAAAATATTGGGATGAACCATGTACCGAATATTTTAATTCATTGAAATTTCCACCTGAAGGAAAGAATCCATACTCAGCTAGGTATATTGGATCAATGGTGGCAGATGTGCATCGTACATTATTGTATGGTGGTATATTTGCTTATCCTGCTGATAAAAAATCTAAAAATGGTAAATTAAGAGTGTTGTATGAATGTTTTCCAATGGCTTTCCTTACTGAACAAGCTGGTGGTAAAGCCATTACTGGTAGAGAAAGAGTATTAGATGTCACTCCTCAAAATATTCATGATAGATGTCCTATTTTTTTGGGTAGTGAAGATGATGTTGATGATATAGAAACAATTTATAAAAAACATAGTTGTTAAAGGGAAAACTAATTTAGAATAATCTTTTATTCAATTTAACTTATTTATTATTGCAAAGGCTCGGAATATTGTTCTCTTTCAACAATAATTACAAAAAGTTGTAAATTAATTTTTGGATTTCTACTATACTCAATTCGGAAATGATTTGATTTTAAAATGTTACGTTTTTTTTGAATAAATATAATAAATAGGAATTTATATACGATTGTGAATGTTAAAATACATCATTCCGATATATACAGAGGGTGGACAAAAGTATCCGCACACTTTTCACTCAATATAAAACTTAAAATATTTTTGCAATAACAATAAAAAGCAATTAATTTTTTATTTAAAGTTGATTAATATCTACATTTTGTACTAAGTAACTAGTACTTAGTTGGGCCACCATTTGCCGCAATCACCGCTTGAATTCGTTGTGACATACTATCGACTAGGTTTTCGATAGTATGCTTCGGAATTTCCTGTCATGCCTTTTTAACATATCAGTCAAGATCAGCAAGATTAGATAGAGGTTTTTTATAAGCTCGGATGCTTGGGTTTTTACCATTTTTTTTTAAATTTTCGGAGAAGAAAAATTTATTAAAAAAAAAAACAAATTTGTTATTCTTATATTTTTATAATATAAGTAAACACTTAAGTGTCATGTAAACGCAATTTGTTATTGTGATCATATGACTTTACTAGCATTAATTCACGTTTATGGAGGTGTGCGGATACTTTTGTCCACCCTCTGTAGAAATGATGAAATTTTTTTTTTTTTTGCAAATAAAAAAAAAAGTTCACCATTTTCAATATCATTATGTAGAAGTAATTCTTTTTCTCAATATAACCACATGACTACTACCGCAAATCTGTAAACTAGAACTAGAATAATTACTCTCATCTGTTAAATCATTTTCATCGTCATCATCATGAGGACAAAATATGATCATTCTTCCCATTTTTAATCTAACAACTTTTCTTAATAATTTCTTTGAATTACCTCCCGGAAAAGGAACATGTTCTGTAAGAAATTGTGACCATAAAGGTGATGAAAAGTGATGAAGTAATAACATGTTTGATTGTAGTAAAATAGGGAGGGGAATTGAGGTTGGTTCGTATGTAGTCAAGATTAAGTTCACCTTGTGATGTTGTGGATATGATTGAAGATGATGTACCGTCGTGGCCAATGACGTGTTGGGAACTAGATACTGTATTTGTTTAAAGCAGAGGGAAAAGTAGTAAATTACGATTTCGAGATATCTAAATAAAAATCACAAATTGCTCGACCATTTATATTAATTAAATTATACCTTGTGAGCCTCATCCAAAACCACAAGTTTACGAACATTATATTCGGTCCCATTATTTGATTTCAAATTACTTTGGGTATAAATTCCAAGAATAAAGTTGAAAAGTTCTGATGCCATTTTAGCACCAAGTAAAGGATCGCTCAAATCAGCAATGACTGCAACACCTGATTGAAACAATTCTTCTAATGTGATAAGATTATCAAAAAAGTTTTTATTTTGTAAAGAAACTTTCAATTTGTCAACAATGAAAGAATCTAATTTGCCAAATCGTGTGCTGAAAAAAGACTTCATCCTTTGATTGTTGTCACACTCCTCATATAATCGGGTACAAAATTCAGTGTAATTAAATTTGTCGTTCATATGAAAGTACAAAATATCTTCAACCAATTCTTTGGCTTGTTCATGAATTTGAGAATCTCCCACGATATCTACCCATGATTTTATAATATTCCTACATAGATCTTTTTCAGAAAATAATAAAGGAATAACTTCACAATTATCAAAATTCGCATACAACTTTACCATATTTTGATAATTGGAAGGTGTCACCAAAACAACTACTTTATTCGCTCGAGTGCCTTGATCAAAAACTCCGGAATGCTTAGCTGACGTAGCCACTAAAGCACTTTCGCAAGGTAAAGCCATTGTGCTATTGTCAAATCGAAATATTAAAGCAGAATAAGGAGATTCTAATTTTCCAAGACGCGTATTTTTGATCAAACAACCTTCTAGTATGGTGTTCTTGGTTTGACTCACACCAGAATTAGGAAGACCTGTGATAATCATGGAAAATGGATCATCTCCATTTAAATAAACAATTTCATTTGGTGTTGTTTCCAAAACACCCAAACTTATATAATTTTCAAAAAGAGTGCTATTTTTTTCCAACAAAGAATGACGGAACAAATGATTATGATACATCAGTTTTTCGTTTGCAGAATCATCACGAATAATTAATTCTTGAATATCTCTCAACAGATTATCATGTTCATTTGTTATGATTGGTTTTGAATGTCTTGGTTGTGATGGTTTTGAAATTTGCTCATTTAATATTAGAGGCGTTTCGGACCTGGATATCTTCTCGTTTTGAGCATGAATTGGTGATAAAACATCAGATTGAGGGGTTGTTGACCCGGACTGAGAAGTGTTCAATTGAAACTTTGTTTTGATAAAAGACGTATGTTCCGATTGTGCGGAGCTTGATCTATCGGATTCTGATGAGAGTATATATGGTTTTAAAGACTTATCAGAGTCTGCTGGCTTTGTATCTATTATTGTTTTTCCTCGATCCTCAATTATCCGAGCAGATTTTGTTTGCGTTATTTCAGAAATTAACGTCGAATCCGAAAGGTCGATTTTATCCTCATATTTATCAGATGAGCTTATCGACTGTTTTCTGTTTTGATTAATTGTGACAAATGGCTGGGCTTCATTACCAGACCTCTGAAATGCAAATTCTTTACTATTGTTTATGAGTTCAACCAATTTGAATTCCGGAAATGTGTTATTCCAATTTAATTGTGCAACTAAATTATATAAAGGAACTTTTCCACCTTCAAACAAGATATATTTGCGTATAAAATCTTTTGGCGAAATTTCGTTTAATGCAGAGTTATATTTAACCAAAATTTCACTTTGACCTTGTAAAAGTATAAACTCCGAATAATTTTCCAAAAATTCGACCAAATTACCATGGGGATGCATATTTTTCGTGTTAAGATGATCGTTAATCATTGAAATCGGTACATCACCTTTTGATTTCAAAAATAGACGAATAAGTCGAGCGATATCAATATCGTGAGATCGAATATATACGTCAGTCTCCATAGATAATTTGAATTCAGGAAAAGGTTGTAAAAATTCTTTCAATCTGTTGTTTCGCGGATACATATCCTGGCGTTTCAGAAAATCGCCTATAAGAGAAAGTCTGACTTTACCATGTTCCAGTAAGAATTTACGTATATAAGAAACAATATTAGCATCAGTCGGTTTGAGACGAATATAGAGTTCTCCGTGAAGTCTCTTAAATTTGAACTCAGAAGTGTATGAATTTACAAATTCGCCTAAATTTATATTCGGTAATGCGGAACGTTCTCTCAAATACTCCCTAATATCCGAAAGAGAAGCGATTATTTGTTTCACTAAAAATTCACGAATTAATTGAATAGTAGGAGTCTTTGGAGAATTGTGTTTATTACGATAAGTGTTAGGTGATTTTTGTGACTGGGGTATCAATTTTATATAATACATATCATCTTTGGAGATACATTCAAATGAATCTTGACAGCTTTTGATAAATTCTACAAGTTCATCGGTGATGGATTCTTGCGTTCCTCTTAAGTATATATTCAACTCTGTACTAGTTACACCTTCATTTCCACTATGTCTAGTAAGATATTCATTTATCAATCGTTCAGTATGAGCAATTCGTCGTTTTAACATGGTTTCCGTAGGTTTCGTCGATTGATTTGAAAGTGAAATGCATGTAATACCTCGTTCAGAAAATATCTGAAAGGTACCTTCATTTTCACGTAAAAAATCTTGAAATTCGGAATTATTTATCACACCCAATAATTTCATATGTTTCTCTAATTCATAAATTGAATCAACTGAACATAAATTAAGATATTTCCTTGCACAATCTAAAGCTTTACTCTTTGCATTTTGTGAAGCAGTTTGTTGTCCAATTAACTCATCCTCAATTGTGACCGGTTGAAAAGGTGATGTAGAAGTAGGTAATGACGCATGTTTAAGATTAGGAGTATTTTCTGAAGAATCATCCTTTACTGACGAATCATCCTTTACTGAAGAATCCTCTAAAAATTCCTCTCTTGCTGAAAAATCTTCATTTACAAAAGCTGACGCACCTTCCTGTATGATAGAATTGTTGACATCGTTGATAAGAAATTCACCTCGCTGAAGTTCTATCATATCTTTAATATAAGAACCACTCCCAGCTGAAGTCGCTTTAGTTGAACGCGCTACCACTTTTTTTAGCCTAACCCCTCCGGTGCTAACTTCGAATTCGTCTGCGTATTCTTTCAATAACTTTATAAGTTCTTTACCAAGTATTGTAATGTTTTGAGTCTCTAGCCAAACTGATAAGGCATCAATACCAACAGCCCAGTCAAGATCACCGTCAAAGTATACTCTAACGGCATTGAGAACTTCCGTAACGTTTTCTACAGTCACGGACATTTTATATAAAGAAATTCAAAGAAAAAATTCACTATTATTACCATATATATACATATACAGCATAGGTCAAGTTTGATTTCATTGGTTGATCGATAAGGATTCTGATTTGGCAATAAATCTTTTTTTATAGAGAAAACTTAACCTAAACCGGGGGGGGGTTCAGGTTTTTAATAGTATTCAGCTTGCAAATAAATTTCATACTTTAAACAAATATTTTTTCGAAAAATTTTTTTAAAAAAAATAGTAGAACCAAATATATTCTTTTAGTTTATTGTTAAAAGAAAGTTGAAAATTTTTATTTTTCGTTAAAAAAGAAAAAAAAAATTTTCGGTGATAATCAGATATACTATGGAAAATAAATACTTTAAAAGGTAATCAGTTTGCAGATTTATGAATTACTAAAAAAGGAGAGGGGGTCTAGTTTAACTTGCCTGAACCCCGGGGGTCTATAATTTTCATCTTAACTGGGGGTCTAGGATAAGGACACTCTTCTTTATATTCTTAAGAATTTACTAACTAGTGTAACATGTAGGAACTTTCAAAAATTTGGCCAATCATTGTATGATCCGATGCCCTTGGGTACGTACTTAGTATCTAATCTTTTGTCCCTCTCGACGCGTTCAGTCAGATATGACAGTTAGTTCCAAAAGCGTTTATTTAATTACAAAATGAGTTCCGTTACATATACAGTTTCACATTCTGACGAAGAGTTCTCGAAAACTTTAAGAGACGAAAATATTAATGTTAGTTTAGTATTTTAATATTCTTTTTGACTAAAATAATAGACGGCTTAAAATAAATGTTTATACGCGTACTTTATTACTTTATTAAATAGACTTTAAGACGTCCTGTTAAGGGTTTTATATTTCTTCAAAAGGCTCGAAGACCTGGAGCTTTGGTAAATGTCATTGGAGTGGTTGTAGCATGTACTCCAAAAAGAAAATCGAACGGGACAGGTAACGTGCAATATCGGAATAAAAGATAAAAAAATTGAGATACGTTATTTCGAAATACTAATTAAAAATTTGCTTCTTTTTTTTTAATAATAGATTACACATGTTCTCTTGTAATTATAGATCCATCTATACCCCTTAATGCTAAGGGAATCACCGTTAATGTATTCAGGTCTCTAATTGATCAATTGCCAGACTTGAGCGTTGGCAATATTTTTGTAGGAAAAAATCTAAGGGTAAAACATTTTCTAAATAAATTTTTTAATAGGTCTCAAAGTATTTTAATGAAATATAATTGGGTTTAATAGATTCAAACATTTTATGAAACCACACAACTTGTGGCAACAAAAGAAGGTTCTACGTTTAAGGTTATAGACGATATCACAGAACGAGATCATAAGTTTCCCTTTAGTATGCGGCCGCACGCCAAAGAAATTATGGAATACTCCGGCTACTTGCGACGATGGTGTACATCCTCATCGAATTCAAGGCATGGTGATTACACTTCAATAACCTCGTCTAGAAAAAGGATAAAGATTCAGGAGCTTCTTCCTGGTATATTTTTTGATTTAATTGCTGAGGTGATTTTAAATTATTTTATTGGATTATGGGTATTTGTGTCTTTCTTCTTTAATCACTAATATTATCGTGATTTTTTTAATTAGATTGTAATGGTTTGTTCTGCGGAATTCAAGGTAGATCTTTACGTTACCGATTTTACCGAGAACAAACTTCTTGGTAATCAAGAATATAGACCAAAAACACCCTATGGTCTTTGTAGTAGAAACATTTTACAAATCACTTTATGGGATGAACACGTCGAAGACGGAGAAAAACTTCCGATAGGAACATTTGTTCTTCTACGGAATCTACATTCGAAAAGAAATACCAACGACGATCTCGTGGCCTTTTTACATGGTGATAGAGAGTTCAGGAACAAAAAGATTATTATACTAGACGAGCAAGATGCTGGCGTTAAAGAGATTATTAGGTATATATTTAAATTTCATGATTTTTACAAGATGATTGAAAAATTAATACATATTTTTTTTTTTTTCTGTCAGCCGAAGAAGCGCATTTTGTGCACAAAAGACGCAGAAGGTTTTAGAACCAATTGAAAGAAGCTCTTGTCCTGAGCTAGAGCATGATTACACGGAACAATCAATAACGAGTATAATCTAAAAACAAATAACACATATATACTATCTTGTACTTTTTCAGAATTAAACTTATGTATTTATTTCAATAATTCAGGAATTATATGCGGTAAAGAAATAGAACTTACAGAAATTGATGACATAAAAGTTCACCCTGAGGTGATATAAATTATAAATTTACCGCACCTGGATACGTTTTATTCGTTTTCTGTTATATCTCCTAATGATAATCCTTATCATTTGTTAGCCTGCAAATTTTTTTCGGACACGTGGTCGTGTAATCTCTGTTATGCCTCCTAATTTTGAAGATTTTTCTCAACCATATTGTCATAGATGTAATAAAATGTAAGAAAGTATTTAATCTACTTGACGTTCATCTAAGATAAACTAATAATATATTTCTTGCACTAGAATACATATTAAAGGATGCGAAAATTGCACAAAATGTTCTAGGGGATTAAAGAGATTTAAATACAAATTTGGTCTATTATTTGAGGACGAACTTGGTGTTGGAACTCTTCCAGTTTTAATAACAAAAGGAGATGCGGTAAATGAATCGCAGTTATATATCATATCTAAGTATCATTCGGTTTTAACTCAATTTTTTTTTTTTAGAATACTTTTCTTGAAGGATTGCCGCCAGTCAAGTGTGTATCAATTTTCATATCGAAATATACATTATGGTAATATTTTCCGTTATTTATTAATCATTGCTACTCAGTCTTTATCAGAATCAAACGGTTCTTCAAAAATTAAAAGGGCGAATGCAAAAACTGTTAGGAAATGTCTTGGAGAGTCAAGCAGGATGCGGTCCTTTAATTGATTTTTGCGTAAGAACTTATGAGATAGAAGATGAAAATGGTAATTTTAAAAGGATATACAGAATGTTTAATACTGTATTACAAGAATAATAAATGTATGTCAACTGTGTAATTATATACTGTGTAAAGTAATAAAGTTGAATAGTTTCTGTGAATTCATCGTTCTCTTTCATCTTCATTTCAGTGTGTGAATTGCCTGATAAGTATCATCTTTATTATGATCTCACACTGAAAAAAAAAAAGAATGATATTCACAAAATATTCAAAGAATTAACTAATTGAATCGTTACAATTAAAGTTCACGTGATTGCATATCATTCATGATATAAAGCTACAAGGGAGGAGAAATGATTTTTATTCGCATTTGTTCTTTGAACATTGAATATCTATAACAGGCAAATAATTATATTCATTGAGTAAAAATTCGATTTAGCCAATTTCAGAATTTTCAAGTGCCTAAGCGGTTTTAGGCCAATTATTAAATTTAACGCGGCATTTTTTATTCCTGAAAAAATTTATATTTTATTAAAAAATAAAGTAAAATACGAGAGAAATAAGTTCTAATCACAAATAGTGGGATCCCATCCTATATAAATAAATAAAATTAATTAAAAAAATTTCTTATTTTGATAATTTCATGAAAATCTTTAAAACACTACCTGTAACCAAATGTTGATCTAATTTATCAAGTGATTCCATATCTTCTTTTTCAATTTCAAAATCATATACGTTAGCATTTTGAATAATACGATCTTTATTTATACTTTTTGGTAAAGTAACAAATCCGTGTTGAAGTCCCTTTTTAAATTGGGGGGAAATTTTTTAATTAATAGTAATTATGTTTACAAGTTTCTTCAAATTATCAATCGGAAATTTACCCATCGAATTAAAATTTGAGCAGATGATTTATTGTATTTTTGAGCTATCTTGATCAAATCTCTATCTTTTAATTTATTTCCTTTAGTAAGCGGAGAATAAGCTTCTACCACAATATTATTTTGAGCACAAAATGTTACGATATCATTTCTCGTCAACCAAGGATGAATCTACAAAAGATTTAGAAAATATAACCAAATTTCAAACATATGAAAGGGAGTTAATAAAAACTTACCTCAACTTGATTAACAGATGGCTTAATCTTGGGGTTTTGATTCAATAATTCTTTTAAATGAGTTACGCCATAATTTGACACCCCAATACTTTTAACTTTACCCAATTTAACCAATTGTTGCAAAGCATCATAACTTTCTTTACGTAATTTAGGACCTGGTAATGGTGAATGTAGGATCAATAAATCAATATAACCCGTGTTTAATTTTTCTAAAGATCTTTCGGCTGCTTGTAATGTTTTTTTATATCCTTGATCCGAATTCCAGACTTTTGTTGTAATCCATATTTCTTCTCGTGGAATTTCACTAACATTTCAATAAAGAATATGATCAGATTTGGGAAAAAAATAATCGATTAAAGAATTTCTGGGAATTACCTTTTATTAACGGCAATTCCTACGTCAGTTTCGTTATCGTATAATGTTGCGGTATCAATATGTCTATATCCCGCCTATTGATAAAAGTTAAGAATTATCCGAATCAATCAAATCAACTTATAATTTGTAATTTATCACCTCTAGAGCCCAAGTCACAGCATTCTGAGTGGGAAGACCTTTAGGCGCTTGATATACTCCCAATCCTATTTTTATTATCAATCGTTTAATCTACTGCGCCACGACATAAAAGACAAACATACCTACCTAATAAAGGAATTTTATGTCCATCATTAAGTGTGGTCGATGAGGAAAGCGTTAATCTGACAGCTTCAGCCATCCTTTTAATAATTTTTCGTGAAATTTTGAAAGATTTTTTCTCAAAGATAGGAAAAGAAAGAAAGAAAAAAAAAAAAAAAAAAAAAAAAAAAAAATCCCCCCCGATAATCAGTGCAGAACTCTCGTATTTATATTGCGAGAATTAAACTTTGATGACTCTCAAATTCGTAAATTTATTGTCGTACACCCTTTATGTATATGCGATAATTGTTACTTTGCATCCTTAAATTGGAACATGTGATATGCTTTTTTTTTTTTTGGTAATGATAATCAATCTATATAGTAAGGATATTCCCAACATCTCGGAATATCATCATTGATTTTTATGCACCAGATAAATAAAGATTTACAGTACGTTGGGAACTTCAATAATAAATATAATAATGTTTTGTGAAACCTGCTTTAACAACACTTTCAGTTTGTTTCCACTTTACACGCTCTGTTCAAATAACGATTTCTTCAACACTTATCATAACAGTTTCTTCTTCGAATTTGAATTGCAAATTATTCTAAACCCATGATGAGAAAAAAGTACAAAACTAAATTTCCAGTGGTGGGTAATCTTGAATTCTTTGTCAAAAAGATAAGCTTAAAGCCTTTTCTCCTTGCAACATTTTTTTTTTTTTTTTAAGATTATTTCTAATTAAATAATATGTTATATGAAGGCTCGCATTAAAAAAATAATGCAAATGGACGAGGATGTGGGAAAAGTAGCTCAAGCAACACCGGTTTTAATCTGTGAGTCATTAAAAAACATCTAATATTCTTAAAATTTCTATACGTTTTTCTTTCTTACTAGAATATTAAATGTGACCTTTTTATCTTTTAACAAATTAACGTAGCTAAAGCATTGGAATTGTTCATGCAGTCACTTATAGATCATGCATGTCAAGAAACAAAAGCTAGGAACGCGAAACGGATGTCGGTTTCGCATTTGTGAGTAAAGTTAAATTTTAATCGTGTTTTTATGTAGAATTTTATTTTTAATTACTTGCATACACATTTTTGTTGGCTCGGGACTCGGGAACTTTATATAGAAAGAAGACTATTATGACAACAGAGCAATTCGATTTTCTAAAAGACGTTGTCGCTAATATACCGGATCTGGTAGAAACTGGAGATGGGGAAGCATCATCATCTACCATTTCTGCTGGCATTATTAGTAATATGGATGTTGTACTTAGTGACGAAGCGGAACCTTCTGTACCTGTACAGATAAAAAAACGAAAGGGACGAAAAAAGTAAGTTGTATTTACAAATATAAAAGTTTCCTAACAATGCCACATTACTTAAATTTTTTTCCCCCTAATATAAAAGGAATGTGGACGACGAAGAATATAAGACATCAACAACAACAAATCCACCGAGAACGAGGCGGAGGTTAATAAATTTTTAATATTTGTATTGCAATCATCTTGAAACCAAAGTTATTAATGCGAATTCATTTAATAGTGCTAGGAAACGGAAAGAGACTAATGATACAGAGGAAGCTTTTATAAAAACAGAATGAAAAAAGAACAGAATGAAATTTATATCAAGTGACAAGGACAAGTATCATATATATGTATGTATGTATGTATACGATAAACTGAATAAGATTTCTTCCTCTATAACGCAAATTAATTTAAAATTTGTTAATTATAAGAAATAAGAAATTCTTTTCAAGGTTTAAAATAGTTGTTCTATTTTAGATAATAATAATATTTTCATCAGACTGTTTGTTACAATTGGAGCTTTCTTTTTTTTTTTTTCAATTAAATTTTTTTTTTTTGTTTCTTTTTTATATCAATTGATAACAACTTATTTATATAAATTTATATAGGTATTCAAATACTGTTGTTATATAATTAATATTAATATATAATAAATCAAACATATTATCGTTTAGCCAGTTCGATCATGTCCAATTTATCGTATTATTATTTAGAGCTTTGAATCAGGTCAACCACCCAATCCGATCACTGAAGAAAGAAAACTTCCTTATCGGTTCGATACACCGAATTTATTTTATAATAAGTTACCCATCAAAACGCGTATCTGCGATTTTAATTTCTTATCCATTTAGTAGTAATTAACTACTAGATTATTATATAATTTAAATAAAATTTCGTTCTTCTGTTTAATATGATTAATCATTTAATATGGAAAAAAAAGTGTTTCGATTATTATATTTATTCATCTATCAACTGTATATAGTGATGCAATTTTATATTTTATATTTGATAATAATGATATCGATATTATGTAAAATATTCTTTTAATAAATAATTACTAAGACCTTCTGTCAAATTTTTTTTAATTTATAAACTAAATATGCTTAATTATATAATAATTTACTTTTTTATCATATAAGTATATTTAAACTAGAAAATAGTTTCAAAAACTATTGTTAAGTTTAAAGCATAAATGTACAGTAATAAAAGGGACTAATTATATATTAACTCAAATTTTGAGTAGATAGACAACACGATATCTATATTATCTTGTATAAACATATATAATCCTTCACTTTGCTCTAAGATCAGTAATCTAAAAATTAGAATGATATGCATTTTAATAATTAAAATTGAATATAGTTATACAAAATAAAATTTAAATTAATCTTTACATTTTTTCTATAAATAATAATATAATTTTAAAATAACCAATTTTTAATTTCCATCTTTTACTAATCTATGACAAATAGTATTACTATGCAAAGTAATCTATATTCACTTATTCAATAATTAAATCAAAGATAATTAAATAAAAGTCTAATAAGAATAAGAGAATTTAGTATGATTGGCTGTTAAACATTATCTAAAATTTACTATATTGGTAAAATTTGTCATTAATCATCACTAAAATTATAAAAGTATGTAATTATTTTTAAAAAATGTTGCATTATTAAATTGTAAACCTTATGTAATACTAACTATAATAAAAATATTATTAAAAGTATTATTTAATTAAATTTAAAAATTAAAGCCAAAAGTTTATTTTATATTATCTATATTTATAGAATAATAATCTTTATATATTTAATTTTGATTATTATCATATAATTCATAACTGAAATATCTTCCTTCACTAAAAAATTATAACTTATATAATAAACCTTTTATTATAAATAATCCTATATATAATAGTGAAGTATTAATTTATAATTATGTTATTATTAGACTAGTTCATACCTGATTAATCAGCATTTTGATCACAAAATTTAATAACCAATCAGAATTTGTGATCAAAATTTATGATTGAGTTGGTTGATTTATTTGTTACATAGATTAACTAATAAAAAATATAAATTAAAAAAAATGTTTAAATATAAAAAAAATAGAAAATTTATTATCTTTTATGTTATTAAAACTTTTCAAGATGCAAAAGAAATAGAAGATTTACTTAAAAAGGAAGAAGGTTCTGATAATCAAGTGAAGAAAAAATGAATTAGTAATTCTTAGATTAACTTTTTTATTTGAAAGAGAAAACTTATATAAAAAATCAAAAGAGTGGTATAATTATTTTTATCATAATATAATAATATTAGGTTTAAAAAAATAATAATAAGAATAAAACCTTATAATTTTCAAAAACCTGTATTGATTTTATATACTTATCAAATTTTTTGTAATAAAAGTAATAATCCTTAAGCTTTTGTTAAGCTACAATTTGCAATTTTTTTTAAGAAGAATTAGTTCTAAAAAAAAATATTTTGAAATATATTTAAAATTTAGTATTGCTAAAGAAATCATTATTATATTATAAAAGAATAATTGTTGCAATTTTTTTATTAAAAAAAAATTTAGTTAAATAGTCAATAGGTGAGTAAAACAAAATGTATAAAGGATTTAAAAATATTGGTAGAATAGTCAATATAATAAAAGTAATAGATAGAAGTTATGTAATATTAGCAAATGCTCTATTAAAATAATCTGAAATATATTGAAATAGAAAAAAAAATATTCTATATAATTAAAAGGAATTATAGTCTATAAGGATATATTTATAAATTATGAGATTGAATAGTCTGATTCAGTTCATGATATTAAAGTATATAAAAATTCATATTTTTATCAAATTATTTTTAAAATTATTAAAGGAAATGAATATTTACTTGAAGATTTAGCATATATTTTATTTATTTTTTTAATTAAAGCTTTTATAAATCCTCAAATTTCTTTACATATTCAATTTAATATAATTTATTTCTCATACAAATTAGTCATTAAAAATGCTTTTAGTAGACTTAAAAATAGATTTATTTCTTTAAAAAATTTAAATGTTAGAAAGATTTTTACTATAGTTATATTAACTAAGTATATAATTATTTTACATAACTTTTTAGAATTAAGTAATGATAGTATAGAAGATTTATATGAAGAAAATGATAATGGTAATGATAATAGTGATAATAATAAAAATATTATAGATCAAAATGAAACAGAAAGAAAAAAAAAGTAAATAATGAATCAAATTATTTAATAAATTAAATAATAATTTGTTTTATAATATATAAAAAAAATTAATTAATAAATTATTTTTTGTTTATAAAAATATAAATATTTTAAATTTTATATAATCAATAAATATTAATAAATGTTTTTTTATAAATATTAATAAATATTATACAAAATATTTTATTATAAGTATTAATGCTACATAATAAATATAACAAATATTATATGATAATTATAAAAAAATAAAATTTAATTTGAATTTTTCTAGATTCTATTTTTTTCAATTTTAAATCAAATTCTATTTTCATTTTCTCCTTTTCAAATTTCCATTTTTGTTTTTTTATCTTCAATTTACTTATTTTAACAATATGAATTTTTCTATTTTTCTCTTTCTAATTCAATTTTTTTTTCCTATACCAATTTTTAGTTTTACTCATAGTAGTAATAGCAATTACAATAGAATCTACATTGTTTTTTTTTGTCTTTTAGAAAATTTAGATTTATTAATTACCAATTCTTCATTTTTATCAGTATTTCTATTTATTATAAAAGAAAAAACTATATTTTTATGAATACTAAATATATTGTCTATTCTTT
>CAJVPP010001960.1:0-16981 GCA_910592005.1 Funneliformis mosseae
CGAAAATCTAGTTGATAGTATACCACAATGAATTTAAGTCATGATTGTGGTAAATAGTGGTCCAATTAAGTACTAGTTACTTAGTATAAAATTTAGATCTTAATCAGCTTTAAATAAAATATTAATTAACCTTTCATAATTAATGCAAAATTTTTTGAAGTTTTATATTGAGTGAAAAAATGTGCGAATACTTTTGTCTATTCTCTGTATTTTATTTGTTTATAATCTATTTATGAAATTTAATAATGTTTTATTTTTTATATTTTTAAAGCTTTGAATAATTTAGATTGATTTTAAATTAGTTTTAAATTGCATAAAATTAATCTGATTATAATTTTAATTTAAACTAAAAATTTTGAATTAAAATTAAAAATTTTGGTTAATTTAATTAATAATAAAAAATTATTTAATTAGAATAATTAAAATTATCATTTAATTTGAATAATAAAAATATTGTTTGATTAAAATATTTAAATTATTATTTTACTTTAAAAGTCAAGTTAGATTATTTTGTATTTTATATTTTATATATTTTATTTATATAAATTTGAGTTTTTTCTATTATATTAATAAATAAAATAATTTGTGTTTTTTATTAATATAGTAAATTCTTAAAATTTTTAATTTTAGTTTTTATTAAAATACAGAAATTATTTAAAGATTATATTGAAAATGTTAAGTATATATAATAATGAGAAAATTATTATATGACTAAATAAATATTATATATTTACTTAAAAAATTCTAAATTAGATATAATAATAATAATATAAATATTAAGTTATAATCAAAGTTGATATAATATAGATTTTTCACTAAAATAAGTTAATATAAAAGTTTATATTTTCTTAAATTTTATTAAATTAAATGTAAACGAAAATATAATAGCTAATAAAATTATTGAATTTATTAAAATAATTCAATTTTTTGAATTTTTACTAAATAATTATAATTATTAATTAAAGATTTGTATAAGTTAAGTCATTTATAAGTTAAATAAGCTAGCTTACCTAAAAATAACTTGAGTTAATATAAAATAAGTTATAAATTAAATAAGCTAGTTATACTATAGCTTAGCTATAACATAATTTAGTTATTAGTTTACATTTACTATCTTTAAAAATATTTCAAAAAATATTTTTTTTGAAAAAATTGCTTTAGTGATTTTTATGTTTGATATAAATATCTTTAGAGATTTTTTTTAAAGAAAATATACTAATAACATTTTTTTAAAGAAAATAGTTTTTTTAAAAAAATATTTCTAAAAAAATTTTTAAAAATTTTTAGAAGTGATTTACTTTAAAAAAAAAAGATTAAAAGTAATTTTATTAAAGAAAATATTTTCAGATATAATCAATTTATTTAAAAAAAAATTAAAGTGATAATTTTCTTTAAAAAAAATATTTTAAAAGCAATTTTATTTAAAAAACTGTCTTAAAAGCAATTCTTTTTTAAAAAAAATTATCTTTAAAAGTGATTTTATCAAAAGAAATATCTTCAGATACAATTTTTATAACAGAAATAATTTTCTTTAAAAAAAACATTCAAAAAATTATTTTCTTTGAAAAATACTGTTAGAATACTTTTTTAAAAAAATTATTTTAAAAATATTTCTTTTAATAAAATTACTTTTATAAATATTTCTCTCAAAAAAAATCATTTTAAAATATTTTTCTTAATTGTAATCATTTCAGAATATTTTTCTTAATAAAATTATTTTATAAATATTTTTTAATAAGAATTATTCTCTTTTAAAAGGAATTATTTTGAAAACTTTTTTTTTGATAGAATTATAGATGAGAGACAAAATCCCTTAATAACAGTTGAAACTTAGACGAAATTATATAAATTATAATAAGGGATACGATAAAATCCATTTGATATGACAAAAACTAAAACTGTTAAAATTATATTAAAACATAAAAAAAGGTATAACAAAATTATTTTAAGGAGGTTTTAACAGGCATCTATAAATAAAATTATTTTAGAATGCTTTATTAAATTATTTAAGTCAAACAAATTAGCTTAGAATTCAGATTGATTTAACTTAAATTATTAATTGATTGTTATAAATTAAGATAAGCTAAATAGAAATAAAGTAACTACTTCTATAGTAAGCTAAGTCAAGTTAGTTTATAAAAAGCTTTAAGTGATATATAGAAAGAATTTAATCAAGACTATAATTGAATAACTTCTTGAATTTCTTTTTTTTAACTCTAAATTTTTTTTTTTACTTTACTAAAAGTATTTGAATATTTTATTGATTGCTATTAATTATTATTTATTAAAATTATAATTATATTAAATTAATATATATAAATAAATAAATTATTTTTTATGTAATTATTATTTAATTAAAAATTTTTTCTAATAATATTTAAGAGATAAACTTTATGCAAAAAAAATTATTGGTTTTTAAGAAGATAATTATAATAAACAAAATATTAAGAAAATTCTTTACACTTTCATTATCTTTAAATACTTTAAATATATTTATTAATAATAAATATTGATATTATATATAAAAGATTGTTTATTTTTTAAATAATATTATTTTTAATCTGTAAATTATTTAATAAAAGATAAACTAATAATTTAAATAAGAATAATATTAATAATAATAAAAATGTTAAAATACTTTTAAAATAAATAAAAATATTTTACTTTAAATTGTTTAACAGACAAATTGCCTGTAAACTTTAAAAAAAAAAGTAATTATTATTATAAAGTTTAAAATATTTTTTATTAATTTTATTAGTAAGTTTATTAAGAAGTTTTTAAAATTATAAATTTGCATATTATTGCATTTTTCAAAATTAGTGTTATCCATCCTTGCATACTAAAATTTAAATTGAATTAATATTTGTTATGAATTTATGAACTGTTTTTTATAATTAATTTATGTTTGAAATCATTAGCATTGATTAAATCTACTAGTATTTAAATTGACAATAAAATGAATTTTCTGTTATAATTCAACATATGGGTTGATTGCTAGGAAAATCAGGTTCCGGGAATTTTTTAACAAAATTGAGGTTTTTTATTGCATTTTAGTTTTTGATGTTATTAGATTAAAATGTATTAAGCTCTTAATTTAAGTGAAAAATTTCTCGGAACCTGATTTTCCTAGAAACCCTCCCATATATTACATACTTTTTTTTATCTATTCCTTAGATTGGAGGGAAAACTAAAATTTTTTTTTTTTAAAATTAATATAAATATATATTATATCATAATAATTTTAAATTATAAATATTATTATTAACTTTATAATAATCTTTATAATTACAATTTTATAAATTATAAGTAGTAAAGTGATTTAATTATTACATTTTTCAAAATTATTGATAGTCTAAGACTATCACTGACAACTGATCGTCGCATTTTGAGATGAGACAAAATTGAGATGTCTGCTAGTAATTTTGGGTTTAAGATTTTTTTCGGAAATCAATTCTCTCTGTAAGATAAAAAACGAATTTATTTCTTTATAGCAATTCCCTTCTTTATACTTTAATGTTCCTTTCCCTCACTAAATTTTTTGATCGTATATAATTTTAACAATATATTAAATATTTTGTTATAAATGTCTATTTCGCGTCCTCCACCACCAATATTCGACGATATATCTTTTTCAATTGGTAATACACCAATAGTTCGAATAAAATCGTTACCTACACTCGTTTCTTCAATTGAATTATCAAACATTGAATTATTGGCCAAATTGGAATATTTGAATTCATTATCTGGAAGTATTAAAGATAGAGTTGCGAAACGAGTATTAGAAGGTATAAAATAAATTAATTTAGCTTATGTCGATGAAAACTTGACATTTATATCATACATTACATACATTATATATATGATCTGATTAGATGTTGAAAAAAAAAAGGAATTAAACTCTAAAACAACTTTAATAATCCCTACAAGTGGCAATTTAGGTATTGCAATTTAATAAATTAATTCATATTTATTTAAATCTTAATCATTTTATTTAAATTTTATTATATAGGGATAAGCATTGCACTTTTAGCTCATAAAAAAGGATATAAAACATTAGTTCTTGTACCTGAACGTACATCAATAGATCGAATCCATATTTTAAAGGCATTAGGAGTCGAAATTATAAGAACACAAAATGAAGCTCATTATGATGCTCCGGAAAGCAATTTTAGCTTGGCTAAAAAATTATCAAATGAAATTGCAAATTCAATTGTAATTGACGAGGTAATTATTTGATAAAAATGAATTTTTTTAGTAAAAACTTATCTAATTAATTCTAACGTATTAGTTCAATAGCCAAAGTAATTTTAAAGTACATCATGAAGAAACTGCAGAAGAAATTTATACACAAATTGAAGGAAAATTAGATGTGCTTGTAGTTGGCGTAGAATCTGGAGGTATGAAGTATTTTTTTTTTTTATTTACACCAAAATATTTATATATATAAGTGATAAAAACGAATTTTATGGTTCTAATTTTTTTAGCTACAATTACTGGGCTTGCAAAGAACCTCAAATCTCGAATATCCGGATTGAAGGTAGAAACTTGATATAATTTTTAGTCCGATTTAGGTAATGTCCATTCACTTTAGAATATCTCATCTTATTTTTGAATTTGTCACGTAAATAGGTAGTTGCCGTTGAGCCACAACATTCAAGAATACAAGATAACAAGCCTATCAATCCATCATCCGTAAAAGTAGTTATGATCAACTTCACTTAAGGATTTATAAAGATTATATGCATTTACAAATTTTTTTTTGTTATTATAGGATAGAAAGGTTGAAGATATCGGAAACAATTTTACACCACCCATTTTGGACATGTCCTTGATTGATTCATGGATGAGAGTTAACGATCAAGAATCCTTTGCTATGTCCAGAAAATTAATTAATGACGGATTATTAGCAGGTATAAAAAAAGACAATTCTTAATTATTTCTTTCAAGACTAAATTTAATTCTCTTAACGATAGGACCATCTTCTGGGTCTGTCGTGAGTGCTGCATTATCATATATCAAACAACGGTCTACAGCGCAAGAAAATTCGACACGTATACTTTGCATATTAAATGATACTGCTCGAAATTATAGTACTACTTTATTATCAGATGAGTGGCTTCTAGAGAATGACTTGATGGATGACGAGATGATTCGAAAACTCGAATACCAAAGAAGTGAAAAATACAGAGCTGTACGTAAAAAAAAATTTTTTTTGATATATTAATAATTAATTGAAAGTTAGGTAACTGAGATGATTTTAAATTTGATTTTTAGGCGAGCGTGGAAGATTTACAACTTCCGGCAGCAGTTACAGTCCCACCAAATATAACAATATCGCATGCAATTGAATTAATGTTAGAAAGAGAATATTCACAATTACCTGTTATTGATTCTCATAAAAAGTTAATTGGGTATGTTTCTTTAACCTCCTTACAAACTCAATTAGATGCAGGAGAAGCAGCACCAAAAGATGCTGTATCTAAGTGGTTGTTTTCATTTGGCGGAAGTAGAACCAATAATAGTAAAAGAGAACGTTATCAATTAATCACACCTGATACTCCTTTGTCTGAATTAGCTAAATTCTTTGAAAAACATAGTTTTGCTGTTGTAACTGACTCCGAAAGAAAATGGTGTTTAGGTGTTGCTACAAAGTATGATTTAATTAATTTCTTAAATCATAGAAATTCTGGTTTCTCTTAATTAACTATATTTATTAAATTGTAAAATGCCAGTAAGTTAATAAAAATATATAACGTTTTTTGATTGGTTTAAATCCCTACAGATGGCCAGAATTATTTATCGATATCAATAACTGCTGATTGGTTTAAAAAAATATATAAATTAAATATTTTTCGCTTCCCATTTCGTTTCCTCCTCTTTGATTCCATCCGTTTTTTTTTAGGTGAGAACCTTTACAATTTGACATTTATTATATAGAAAGGTTTATCGTTATAATGTCAAATCTCATCATTATTTTCTAATCGGTTGATTAACTCATTTCAAAAGAATCTTTGCAATTGAAATAAATTTTTCAATTTTTTTTCCTCTATATATTTATTAGTATTAGATATTATAAATATATATATATATTTTTGATTTTTTTTTTTTTTTTTTTGATTTTCTTCGATCTTATAATTAAGAACAAAATTAAAAGTTGGGACTTTCCCTTGTTTTTATATATTAGCAAAAATGGTTAATCCTGTAAAGAAGGTTAAGATTGTCAAGAAGCGCATTAAGCCTTTTAAAAGGCATCAATCAGATCGATATAAATCCGTAAAGGTATATAATTTTTTTTTTGTTTGGCGTTCTTTTTTTTTTTTTAATTACAAATAAAAAATATTTATTTATTTATCTAATTTTTTTTTTCTTTTTAGGAAGCATGGAGAAAACCAAAGGGTATTGATAATCGAGTTCGACGTAGATTTAAAGGACAACTTCTAATGCCAAAGATCGGTTACGGTTCAAATAAAAAAACTCGTCATTTAATGCCGAATGGATTTAAAAAATTTCTCGTATCTAATGTTAGAGAATTAGAATTATTACTTATGCATAACAAAACATATGCAGCCGAGATTGCTCATAACGTTAGTTCAAGAAAGAGAATTGCAATAATTGGAAGGGCTCAACAATTAAATATTAGAGTTACCAATGCTAAAGCTCGTGTTAGTACTCAAGAAGTTGATTAAATTTATTTAACAAAAAAAAAAAATCTCTCTCTATCACTGGAGGAGATTTGGTATATAATTCCTTTTTTTTCTTTTTTAATGTTTTCTTTTAACAAAAAGAGCACTTCCTTGACATCTTCAACAATATAATACGATATTTTTATGCATTGAATGTGTTGTGTAATTTTTTTTTTTCCCCCTTTTGAAATCAATTTACCTGTTCGAGATAATTATATATAAATCAACGGAAAGAAACATGAGAAAGCAAACAATGTTATAAAATGTTAATCTCATATATATATATATATTTTTTTTTAAAAAAAAAAAAAAAGCAAAAGATAGAAAAATGCGGTTTTTTTTTTTCGCAACGAAAATGAATTTATTTATCTTTCTATAAATATTTGAAATTGTTTTTTGATTGAATTAATTCAATGGTGAGATTCGGTGTGATTTCCGTCATGATCATGATGTTCCCAAGGATGTCTAAGTCCCTATATAAATCCAAAGATAAAAAAAAAAAACGAATCTATATCGACATTTTCCAAAAAAAAAATTCAATAAAAAAAAAACGAGTGTATCAAACCAGGAGTATTGGCATTTCTTTCTTTCCTCGATATAATATCCCTAGATAAACCCAATTAGATCATTTTATTAAACGATTGTTTTTAAAAATTGCACCATAAAAATAAAATCAATAAAAAAAATTACATACAGAACGCCATGGAAGCTCCAAGAAACTTGGAGAAAAATAGGTGTGTTTTTCCGGGCAGAGGAAAGCCATGCGGTCCTTTAGCACCTGCCATTTATATTCTTGATCGTATTATAAGCTCGTATAAGTTCAATTGTCTTGATGTTATATCTTTGAACTTTTAAAAAAAAAGCTGGCTCGACGTTTTTATCAAGAGTATTAGTACAAGCTGCGGAAATCCGAAAATTTATGTCAAATTTTGTTGTATCACAAAGAATTTACACGCATATAATATAAAAGGTTAGCACTTTATGACCGAAAGAACTTTCATTGTTTTATAATAATTTTTATTCCTGCAAGGTATGAAATTAAAAATCCGGTGTAAACCAAGAATATAAAATTTAAAAGAAATAACAACACTCGAAGAATAGAAACGTGACATATTCGATACTATTTCGTAATTCACTTTATTTTTCATTTTTCAAATTTTCTTAACCATTATCAAAATGAACTACAAAATCAATAAGATAAGATGCTCTTAAATCAAAAGAACTAGTTCTAATGGAATAATAAGGAATATAATAAAGAAATGAATGTAAAAAATTTTTGTGGACAAGGGTGGTGTTAATAGATAATTTTTGAGAATTAGGTGATCGGGATGGGCAAGAGAGGATACGTGATGATAAGGAGATAGATGATGAAACACCACGAAATTTCTTCCTTCCCCGTCTAATATTTTCCTTCCGACCGCCTTTCCAGTTAGTATAAATATGACGATTTCTACTACCTTTACAACTTTGTTTAGAACCCCAACCCGTTGTCAAACACAAAAAATTATCTTTCAAGAGAAAAGAAAAAAATTCAAATAATATAGAAGGATCATAGAGTCAACATATAACACATTTGCCGGACTTGGATCTTCTTTTGTAATTCTCAATATATTTGAGCTGTTTGTTATTAATAGCACCTCTACGTCGTTGGCGAATATATGAGACACTGTCAAGAGGTGACATACCAGACTCAATCAACGCTATAGCCACCAACACAGGAGCGCTAATAATAAAATTCATTAAAATAGATAATAACGTTTTTAGTTAAGATGGTCCAAACACTCAACATCAGAAAAGATATCCATTTCTTACCGTCCAAGTCCAGCGACGCAATGGCAAGCGATCGTAGGCCTATTTTCCGTATCTTCATAACACTCGGTGAATCGATTTTGTACGAGATCAAGCCATTCGTGAACTATTTGAGATGGCGGAGCTTCACCATCACCAAACACCCAATCCTAATATGAAAAAAAAAAAAAGAAAATTATTAAGAAATTTTCGACGCGAAATGATAATATAGATAATATAGGAATAAAATTTACGTGGACTTTAATTCCACGACTTTCGAGAGGCTCACTGTTGTAAGTAGGATCGCAAACACGAACGACGTCAGTAACATTGTATCGTTCAAATTCCTAAAAGATACATACGTATTATATGAATTAATAATAAATTTAATTATGATTCAAGTTCTGTAAAAATTTCAGATAGAGATATGCATCTTTTTCTTACCTGAATATACAGGTTTAAGTTATTGTTTGATGGAGCATCTGCGATCAAGAAACGAAGATTATTATACTCAATAAGGGTCGGAGGGTTAATGAGCGACCGTTGTCCAGCCGAAATAGGGCCGGAACTTCGATTAGTTCGCATCGCTGGCATGAGGATGAATGTTTCAGATAGACTTTCTTTGAGTAATAAAAATCTGGAAGAAAACTTCCTTAAACCGAGTAACTTGAGTCTTTATATAAATCTCGAGTGCGTTCGAACGGTGGTAAGTTGAATAAATAGTTCTACTTCTTTTTCTCTGAATATAAGTAATCGTTCACATATTTCAATGAAGGATGGTAGATAAGCGAGTGACTGTTTAACAATCTATTTTTTACAAAATTAATATTTTAACAAAATTTTGTTCTCTGTCGAATTCCTTGATTCATAGGAAACCCCAAAAGGAACCCTTTATGCTTACTATATATATATATATATATATTTATTTATTTTATTAATATATATATATATACTTATTTTATATTATCACTAGCCCAATTCGCCGTAAGCGACTTATGCTAGACAAGGAACAAAAGCTTTGCACCGGCTTTGAAAAGTATAAAAAAGGATTTGCAAGCGAAAATTTTTACTAGATGCAAATGACTCACCTCGAATAAAATAATAATAATAATAATAATGACTCTACAAGTCCGGATGTAATTTACTATATTAATTTCTATCAGGTAAAAAAGATGACAACCTAGACGGGGGAAGGAAAAAACGCGACGACTAAGCAAGCGGCTGGCTCGAACGAAAAAGTTCACAAAAGCTAACCAGGGTCAAACATAGGAGAGTGGGCAGTTGCAGAGGAAGCTGCGGGATTCAACTTGGTGGCACAGATTGGTAAAGGACGAGAAGTGATCAGTATAGTTAAAAGGATGAAGAGTATATATCCTAAAGCTATGCTTGACAAATTCCCGAAAGGTTTTAGATTGAGAAGGAAGAACTGTTGACGAAATTATTGGAGTAGGGAGGGGCTGATATGTTTGCGTTGAAATAAGGACAAAGAAAAAAAAAAAAATTTTTTGTGGTTTAATGAAAAATTTTTTTTTTTGTGTTTAATGTTTGGCTCAGTTTCGTCACGGTTTATCATTTAATATGATTGGTGGCGTTTGAGTAAATTCCATTTATTTTTTATTAAGAAACTTTAAAGGAGGAGATATTCTGATATCACACAGCCGGCGTTCTAACTGCGTTCTCAGCCCAAGTTTCCCACTGATGTAATTTTAAATCTTGATAATTCAGAAGGTAAGTTCCGAAACTAATAAACTCCTCAAATCGTGTGTTTATTATTTACAGATTAATTATTTTCATGAGGTTGGGGACAATAATCATAGTGACTGTCCTATTATAATCATATTGTATCAAATGGTTGATGTGATGATCATACAATAATACTTATTTATAGATAATATTGATAACATTGATTCATGTTGACCTTAAACATTATTTTTTGAACGATACCTAGGATAATTTTATTTGTTATTTTTATTTTAATTAAAATTTTTTATTTTATTTTTTTTTTGCGCATATATGCTATCTATCCATTACTTAATTTAGAAATATAAATCATCATTAAAAAATTTGTAACCCAAAAAAAGACAAATAAAAGCTGTAAATCGTATAATAATTCCTTGATTTACTTTGTTCCTTTTTTTTTTCGAGATTATATGCATGGATTTACGTCTAGAAGCGTTTGTTTATACATAACAAATTTGACTTCATTCAATTAGGTTTCAGATATAAAAATTGTCTCGAGTTTCCTTAAAAGTAGAAAAGACATCATCAGTGATTTCATGCTGTAACGCAAATTTTCAGAATAAAAAAATAAAAACAGAACTTGGCCTAATTCGCACTTTTTTTTTTCATAGTGACTCGAAACAAATGCTTTGAAAGCTTGCCAATTTTCATTGAATTCACGTAATGATTTTCTGATGTGATTACTTTTTTTTTATTCTATATGAACCAAAGGACTATACAAAAAAAAAAAATATGCAATTCAATTAGCCACATTTAAATTAACGATAATGGCAGTGGCATGATCGACATAAACATCATCATTTTTGAAGTTTTTCAAAACCTTTCCCGACTTTTAAAAAATGCCCCGACCAATTGACATTATTGTTGTGGGTCTTGGAAACCCAGAACCCGAATATGCTACAACACGTCATAATGGTTGTTATTCTATTTTATACGAATAAAGCTTTCTTCCGATCATGTCAACTAGTTAAATCTAACCTTTTAATCGCACCCTACGCGTTTCTATTTTAGCTGGATATATATTTATCGACTATCTAGCAAATGCAATGGCGCTTGCTCAAGAACAAGTCACGCAAGGTGCACGAAGTCTTCCTAAATTTTATCGACGTTTGGATCTGTCTGGTAAATTTATAAATTTGCAAGCGACTCATAAGTTTTAATTTGAATTTCCTATCTTTTCCCTTCTTTTTTTTTTTTTTTAGGAAAACAACTAAAAAGAGAATTCATTGATATATAGCTGATATACATGATACAATATTTACCTCTTCCAGTAACAATGGATCTGTTGAGGTGTGTGATTTAACAATAAGCATCAATATGATATTTGTGGACGATTTATTTATTTATTTATTTTTTTATTTGACGAATAGAATTCGTTTAGAGTTATTCTGATGAAACCTTTAACAGCTATGAATGAATCTGGATTGGCCGTACGAAAGGTTTTACAACACTTTGCTGTCAATGACACCAAAAAACTTGTGGTCGTGGCAGATGACTTGAATACTTTGCCGGGAGCGCTGATGATTCAAAGTTTGTCATTCGATATTTAATTTTATATACGTGGTTACTTATGATTAGTTAGATTCTAAAGGTTTACTCTTCCATTTACAGGTGGAGGAGATTTAGCAGCTATGAAAGGTCATAAAGGGCTGGAAAACATTGTATCTACAATCGGAAAAGAATTTATTAGGTATGAATATCAAATTTGAATTAATTCTTAGTAAAATTTGTTTAAGAAAGGAAATAATGATAACATTTCTTATCTTAATCAAGGTTCCGATTGGGGGTTGGTCGACCGATTTCAGAAGCGACGCAAATATCACAATGGGTCTTAAGCCCTTTTGGAAAAGAAAATCGAGAAATGGATCTCTTTGGCTATCTCCTTCATTTAACAACTCAAGCTTTATACGATTATAGTATTCATAAAGATTTAAGGCGAGTTAGAAAGAAATTTGTGAATGCTAAAAAATTGCCAAATAAATTAACTGAAATGAGTGGCTTAGTATTTCCGGTTGATACTCACGGATTTTAACTTTTATTAATTCCCGTTATCGCAAAGTAAAGATTGTATTGTCTTTCAATTAAACACGCAGAAAGCGACCTTAACGGTTATGCTTTTTTTTGATACAATATATGGTCGAACTTATAATTTGATTTCTCCGGCCCAACTCCAATTTAGTTTAATTGTTTTTTTGTTATGAATTCGTGAAACAATGATACAAAAAAAATTTTTTCTTTTTGAACAATAAGAAAAAAGGTCCATTTTATTAAGTAATGACTAATATTTGGTCAATAACCGCAGTATTGATCCAGCCAAATTCGGATATGAACTCTGTTATTTGTAACCTATCACATCCCTTAATGATAGAAAGTCCCCCCAATCGAAAAAAATAAAAAAGGCCACAAAAAGGGTTGAATACAACAATTAGTGATCTTATTAATTTTTTTTTTTTTTTTTTTTTTTTTTCATTTGATCCGACCAAAAGATCTGATTTGGGGAGTCAGTAATAAGTATATATTGGGGTCGGCTTTGACTTTAAAAATTTTCTCCCTCTTCACCTTTCCCCTCTTGTAACGACTCTACGTATTTTTATTTTATTTTATGCTAATATCTTATAATGTAAGTATCAAATGTTTTTTTTTTTTCCATCCATCTTTAAAAACATCCATCCATTGAGTTGGTATCACTTTTTATCAAAAGATTTCGAAGATGCTTTATCTTAAGATATAAAAAATCTATAAAAAAAAATTTTCATCTAATTTATGGTCGTTGAGAAAGTGTGGTGGTGGCCGCAGTAATTTGTAATTTCAAGTTTATAAAGTTAAACTAAGCTTTAACAACCTTTTAAATACAATATCAAAACAACGAGGGACAACACTATTCTGCAATCACCATAAAACTAGCATTACTTTAATTATTACTTTTTGCTCAAAACATTTCTTTTTTCTACCTTTCTGTTTTTTTTCATCTTCAACAGCATGGGTAAAGAAAAAACTCACGTTAACGTTGTCGTCATTGGTCACGTCGATTCTGGAAAGTCCACAACAACCGGACATCTTATCTACAAGTGCGGGGTATGGATATCAGAGATTATTTACTAAGTTATTATTTTAAAATATTTTGATCAAAGAAATTAATATATTTTGTATGATAAAATTTTTTTTTATCTGCAGGGTATTGACAAACGTACAATAGAGAAGTTCGAGTAAGCGTCTTATTGACAACCTTTTTTTTATTAATTTGAATTCTGCTTGTGTTGAATTATAATAATAATAATTCTCTTTTTTTTTTTTTTTTTTTTATTTGATTTGCATAATACAGGAAAGAAGCTGCAGAACTTGGAAAAGGATCATTTAAATATGCCTGGGTTTTGGATAAACTAAAAGCAGAACGTGAGCGTGGTATCACCATCGATATCGCTCTCTGGAAGTTCGAAACTCCAAAATATTATGTCACTGTCATTGATGCTCCGGGACATCGTGATTTTATCAAAAACATGATTACTGGTACTTCTCAGGTAGATGTTACATTTTATTTCGGTTATAGTCTAACTCTTGACACTAAAAAGGATACGATTTTCAAAAAAAAAATCATGCCTATAATGAATCTTATATCCAGCGATCGATTTTAGATCGCTTTGACAACTTGTGTGACGCATGTTTTGCTAAAATTCTCTTTTTTTTTTTTTTTGATGCCGTAGGCCGATTGTGCTATTTTAATTATTGCTGCCGGTACTGGTGAATTTGAAGCTGGTATTTCCAAAGACGGTCAAACTCGTGAACATGCTCTTTTGGCTTATACTCTTGGTGTAAAACAACTTATTGTTGCTGTTAACAAGATGGATACAACTCAGTGGTCAGAAGAACGTTTCAACGAAATCGTTAAAGAAGTTTCCGGCTTTATCAAACGTGTTGGTTACAATCCAAAAACTGTTGCTTTCGTCCCAATATCCGGCTGGCACGGCGATAACATGTTGGAAGAATCCTCAAATATGACCTGGTTTAAAGGATGGGAAAAGGAAATCAAAGGGGGTAAAACTAAAGGAAAGACACTCTTGGAAGCTATCGATTCTATTGAACCTCCAAGTCGACCTACCGATAAACCTCTTCGTCTTCCACTTCAAGACGTTTACAAAATTGGTGGTATCGGTACCGTTCCAGTAGGTCGTGTCGAAACTGGTGTTATCAAGGCCGGTATGGTTGTAACATTCGCACCCGTCGGTCTCACCACTGAAGTAAAATCAGTTGAAATGCATCACGAACAATTAGTTGAAGGATTACCTGGTGACAACGTTGGTTTTAATGTCAAGAACGTGTCAGTCAAAGAAATTCGTCGAGGGTATGTCTGCTCCGATTCTAAGAACGACCCTGCTAAGGAAGCTGCTTCCTTCCAAGCTCAGGTCATCGTTCTTAATCATCCTGGTCAGATCGGTGCCGGTTATGCCCCTGTATTGGATTGCCATACCGCTCATATTGCCTGTAAATTCGCCGAATTGCAAGAAAAAATTGATCGTCGTTCCGGCAAAAAGCTCGAAGACAACCCCAAATTCGTCAAATCCGGCGATGCAGCTATTGTTAAAATGATTCCCTCCAAACCCATGTGTGTTGAAGCTTTCTCTGAATATCCTCCTTTAGGTCGTTTTGCCGTAAGAGATATGAGACAAACTGTCGCTGTCGGTGTTATCAAGGTTAGTAAAATTCATGAACACATGTGCTTGTATAACTATGGTTTTTTTTTTTTAAAAAAAACGAAAATTCTCTCGCTTCCTAATCAAATAGGGTGTTGAAAAGGTTGACAAGTCGGGTAAGACCACCAAAGCAGCCGTCAAAGCATCTAAGAAGTAAAAAAAGAAAAACAAGAAAAAAAAAAAAACTTCTCTCTCTTGGTTCATTCAACGATCATTGCATTGCATTTATATGAACTATTTTGTTGTAAAATTTCCCCTAACCAAAAATCCTAAGGAGTGAGTTTTTTTTTTTTAAAAAAAAAACAACTTAATAAATTTGGTTTTCTGTGCATATTAATATAAAATAAAAAAAAAAAAATAAATTTAGTATGATTATTGCTAATTTTAAATGTAACAAAGAAAAAAAAAAAAGCTATAGAGCGAAAAAGTCAATTTATTATTCTCTTTTTAAAAATTCTTAATGTTTGGGCGAATTTTTAAATATTATTAAATTCTATATTTTTATTTTCATATTTAAAAATGTTCATCTTTAAAATTTTTTTTTGAATGTTATTCTTGCAATCGAAATTTTCGAAAATTTCTTGAAAACTGATCACGTGATATTTATTTTTTTGAGTTATAAATACAGATTGTAAAACAGCTCGTCTAATTGATAATTTTTTCTTTTCCTTTTCCTTTTTTTTTTTTTTTTTTTTTTTTAAAAAAAAAGGATATTTTGCTTTTATGGACCCAATTGCTAGAAAAGCTGTCAACTTGAATGTTTTGCGTCGTCATGACCAAAATATTGTTGAAATAGTTGATAGTTCAAGTCATGTGGTAGTATATAAATTTGACCATGAGCAAGGTGCCTGGGTATGCTTGATTTTATATTACACAAGTTAAGAAGCGCGTTAAATTATTTAAGGCATTGGTTTTCATTATACTTTTATAGACGAAAAAAGGTGTAGAAGGCACGTTGTTTGTGTTCAAAAGGTACGGTTTTTATTTAATAATTTTATAAATACACATATATACATACATACGTACATACATCTATCTATCTATCAATATAAAAATATTTTATTAACTTTTTTTAAATTATTTATTTCAAATTTAGATGCGAACAACCTGTGTATGGATTTATAGTGATGAATCGGCTGGGTATCGATAACTTCATGGCACCACTAACAGACAGCATGGAGCTAGAATTCAAAGACGAATATATTATTTATCATACAGACGATGGTATCGTTGATGACTTTTTTGAAGTTCGCCAATATTTTGTTATATGAAGATCCCACAAATAGTGGCTGGATTTTGGTAATTGAGTATTGCTTTGGATGGTAGATAATATCCATGGCATTTGGGTATTTGAAACAAAAGATCGGGAACGAATAGGAAAAAGATTGTGGGAGTAAGTAATTTTTGAATGAATTCTATTTCATCATTTTTAAATCAAAAAAAAAAAAAAAAAAAAGTTCGACTTGGATTAAAATTATTTCGAACCTTTGTAATTTTAGATGTCGCGAATTATCAAAAACTGTTGTCACCCCGCCACAATTACCCTTACAATCATCCTCTCACTACTCCTCAAATCTTCCGACCCTTCCCCAACGAACATCTTATGGAAGGCAAATCGATCTTGATGACCTTCTCCAACAACAAGAAATAAAACAAACTACTACTTCGATTGACAGTAGAAGTTCAACACCGGCTCATCATGAAATCCAATCGCATGATAACGCGAGGAAAGATATATTGGGGGAATTATTTCAAAAAGCAAGCATTGTTGAACTCACGAGACCTATTCCACCTCTCGCGGTAAATCTTCTTAATGTTGCATTATCATCTTTGTAAAAATATATATATCTCACACACACTCTCGAACTTTTAAAATAATGACTTATGAATGACTGATATCACAAAAATTTCTTCTTTTTCTTAATTGTGTAGAACCCGGCATCCATTACGACTGATAACAATAATAAACCTTTAGATGGAAAATTACTTTTAGATATGATTCGTCCACCTCATAGCAAACCTAGTACCACTTCAAACGTATATCCTCATATCTCACATACACCACCAAGATCATTATCCGTT
>CAJVPP010001961.1:0-16980 GCA_910592005.1 Funneliformis mosseae
CCAGAGTGGGAGCAAGGTTGTTGTTTTTGTTAGTTTTTATTTGTCTCTTTCTTTAGTTTGCTCATATTGCGGAAAGAGTTTTTTAATAAACAAAAAATAAATAATATTTATATATATTACCATTTTTAGATTTTTAGATGATTAGGTGTAATGTAAACAGATCACATGATTGGAAAATTTACAAGAACATGTAAACAATCAAAAAATATAAAGCAAAGAATGCAACAGATGAGTGAAAATATTTTTTTTTGCAAACTTTTATAAAATTCAAAGTGAACTTTACTCTTTATAAAAGTTTTTAAATTTATCATTAATTATTATAATTAAAAAGCACATTTGAAAAAGAATAAAATTCTGATAAAAAACTGTAATTATAACATTTAATTATTATATTAATTACTGTTTTATTTAATCTTAAAAATACAATAAAATTAATAAAAAAAAATTTTTTAAATTTATTCAAAAAAAAATTAATTATAACAAAACAAAGTAATAACTATTAAATACTTTTATTTGGTACTTTTTTTTCTATAAAATGTAGTAAATTCGTGATATAAATTTATATTGATACAGTATTTAATAAATTACATAAATAAATATTCAAAAAAACAAAAAAAAATTTGAGAATTAATACAATTACGAAAAGCTATTACTTAACGAATATTAAAAAAATCAATATAAAAATTTATATATAAGTAATATCAGATAAATAGAACATTTTTACTTAATACGCAGTAAGCAGTTTACTTAAACTAAAGTGATCAAATTTATTTGTGAAGTCAAAAAAGTGTGACTTATTTAGTAAAGTTACAAATAAATTTATTAATCCAATTGAGATAAAAATTAGATATAAATAGTATCAAACATGAACAACTTTCACTTAGAGATGAAAAGTGATTGACTTTGACCAAAGTGCTTAAATTATCCTGTGAAGTTAAAAAAAAAGGATCGCGCTATTAATAAATTTATAAAACACATATTACAATACGAATATTATTCAATCGAGATTAAATTTTATATGCAAATAGTATCGCACCTGCTGAACAACTTTCACTTATAAATGAAAAGCGATTGACTTTGACCAAAGTGTTCAAATTTCCTTGTGAAGTCAAAAAAGTATGACTTATTTAGTAAAGTTACAAAAAAAATTATTTCTACACGAATATTAATCCAATCAAGATTAAATTTTATATGCAAATAGTATTGAACTACTGAACTACTTTCACTTAGAAGTGAAAGACAATTAACTTAACCAAAGTGCTCAAATTTCTTTGTGAAGTTAAAAAAGTATGATTCATTTACAAAAAAAAATATTACTGCACGAATATTAAACCAACTTTTGATGAAATTTAGATATAAATAGTATCAAATCTGCTAAAAAAACTTTTACTTAGAAATGAAAGGTACTTTACTTTGACCAAAATGCTCGAATTTCGTCATGAAATCTCTGTATTAATGTTTAAAAAAAAGTTTTTTTTGTTAAAAAAAAAGAAAATTGATTATCAGTATACACGAATAATACAATTGTAAAATCCGTCTGAACATTTTTTGTATTAAAAAAAAATATACATATTTCGGACATAAATTTCAATACATAATCTGAACATTTCTGATATATCTGGACATTTTTGTTGACATTTTCTGGACATTTATTTTTTATAGGGAATACATATTCCAGACATAAATTTTAATACATAATCCGGACATTTTCTGTATTAGAAAAATAGACACATAATTTTAATACAAATTCCGAACATATTCTATATTAGAAAAAAAGATTAAATTTCTTTCTATACAAATTCTGGATGTTTCTGAGGTTTGAATAAACCTAAACAGCAAGCTTGATCATTTTTTAGGACAAATAATGGTTATTTTCCGGATATTCTCTGATAAACCTGGATAGATTCAGGAAATTTTATAGGGAATCCATTAGATGAATTTATTCCCCAATTTTATTTTACCTTTTTTTTTTTGAATAACCAAAGATCGAAATAAGGATAACTTACGAAGGGCTAACGGAAATACGAGAACAATATAGACAACAGGATACCATACAAGCTTCTTATTCACTCTCTGTAAAACCCTTCTGAGACTTCTTCTTACCGTTTTTTGATGTTTGTACAGATCACAACGTGTATTGTACAGTTGATTTTTTCGAATGTATGACATACATACATTTTTAGTAACAATACATACATAGTTTGTACAACCCACAAGATTTGTCACGTAACTCAGTTTATTTATTTATAAAAAAGTAACTCGCTTATTTTTCTTTAAAATGAGTTTTTTTTTTGTTTTTATTTAGTTGGATTTAAGAATGTTTTTGATATTTTGTTTCTTATTTTTTTTTTTTTAAGGACACTAGATTTCTTGTATAAACTTGGACGTTAAAGGTAATTGAGAAGGTTAAAAAAATAAAATTTTAATATTTGATCGAACTGTTCATCTTTTTTCTGTACATGTATGGTTACTAAAAATGTATGTATTCCATACATGCGAAAAAATCAACCATACAATACATATTTAGCCAACCGTACAATACATGTTTTTGTAACACCCGATATTGAACGGCCATATGGTTATCATGGACAGAAATACTGTATGTGGATATTCCCGTTCATGAATCAATTGTATGTAAGTGTGCAAACATATTACGAATACCCAAAATCCCGAGGAAATGTCTCCTAAATTGATGAGGAACCCTTGTATATCGCAGTAAATTCCTGGTTCTATTACCCCCTTAATGACCCAATTGTAGCTTAACATGAATCCGATTGACTGTATAAAATCGGATAAAAATAGATTCAATACTAATCTTCTAATCACGATATATATTAATGAATGATTTTGCTTCTTAGATACCAAAACACCAAGACAACTGCTAAATTACTAATCGTGCTGGTTACTAATATTGTTATCGTCCCTCTTAGATTAAATTCGGTTACTTCATTTACATCAACCATATTATCAATTATACGTTTTTAAAATCGTTTCGTTTGTTTATTTATATTTAATTACTTACTTATTTATTTTTTTTATTAAAAAAAAAAAAAAAAAAAATTTAAATATTTCTATTTTTTTAATTACCGATGATATTTATAATGTATTACAAGTATAAAATAAACAGGTTTAAATCATAAGTTTGTTTATTGCCTGTTAACTGGTTAACAAAAAGTAAATAAAGGAAATATGATATTAATTAGATGGATAATTCAAAACAAAACAATATTTATAGGGTAAGTACCTTTTTTTGATTAATAAATAAATAATTTGTTATAAAATTGTACAACGTATGCTTTTCTTGATTGCGTTATTAGTAATAATATTGTTTGAGTGGAAATAAATTATCCAAAATTATTATTTCAACCACGAACATATCCTAAATTAAGGGCATAACTCTCAGCGGATGCTATTATAGAATATTCATATTGGTGGTAGTGTAACAAATGTAAAGCAAATTATTCCAATGCTTAATGCGATGGAATTAGCAATCAATACAGTAGAAACCGTATGCGACTTGTTAGAACCAACCATTTACGGAATTTTTAATGGAAATAACCCAAAGGTTTATTGAGATATCTCAAAAAGCTGAGCATAATAAAAAAATATTTGGGATATTTGTTGAACTTTATCAGAGTACGTAAATAAATTTACAATATCGGTTATTCATTAAACTTTATTATAATGTAATAATTAATATATTTAAATAGAATGTTGGGGATATAACTCACATGATAGATCAAATATTCAAGAAGTCAATAATGAGCTTAATAATATTGATGTTACTTATAAAAATTATGATTTATATATTCTGCTGAAAATGATACGAAAAAATTAAAAACAACATCGTCTAATTTCAGTTTTTGAGTCATTAGCGCAGAAAAACGTTTCTTTTTATTAAATTTTTTTTTTCTCGTCGTGTCTTTAAATTTATTTTTTTATTCTGTAAAAGAAATTAAGGTAGTAACTTACACTTACCATCACGCGTTTTAAATTATGCCTGCGCTGCTGATTACGTAATTTACATAATTCATTAATTTGTTTTGAACAAAATAATATCATAACAATTCTAAATAAGAAATTTCACCAACGAGCTTAGAAAATTATTTTTTCTTTGATAGATAAATTATCCTTTTTTTTTTTTTTTTAGCAATTTCAACTATGAAGGCTTTGCGTAGCAATTCTCTTCAGAACATTATGCAACGATAGTTGTGGCAAAAAGATCAATTTACAATGAAAATTCAAATTTAAGTTCCTAGTTAGTTATCGTATATTAAAAAAAAAAATTCAAATTTGTTAACTCTCGAGCAGCTGAATTTAGTCTGAAAATGATGGTGTACGTTAAGGATTTTTCTTGGGTAATTTAATAAATATCGTCAGAATTGTAACCACTGCTCTAGTAAAAATTTAGGAATGATCTAGTTTTCAGAGTTTAAATTAAATTCAAAAGGAGGCGTAGTCTTTAATAAACTGATCTCCAAAAAACAATATCATTGACTTATTTAGTTACACTTGGATGTAAACATTATATCACATGAACAACAAAGATCGTCACATGAAGTATTTGGGTTACATCATTATCGTTATACAAGGTTGGTTAAAAATAAAAAATTTTTTTTCTTATAAATTTTTAACAATGTCTGATAGTAACAGCAAAGGTAAAAGTGTAATAAAAATAATAAAAATGAAATTACAAAAAAAAAAAAAAAAAGGAATAAATGGCATGAACTTAAAATGCCAACGGTTGGATGATATTCTGATTTTTTTTTATATATTCGCATTAGAGACAATTTCCGATGCTAATAAAGCTCCTTTATTAGAAGGTAATACCATGTATCATTAATCACATTCAATATTATATAATTCGTTAATTATATACGATTTTTGTTTGCTAAAAATTAAAATATTAAATATAGAATCCACTTCAAGCTATAAAGGTAAATATATATATATAATTTATAATTTATTGAATATATTTAATTATGTTTACTGAAAGCTTTATAAAATTATTTCAAATAAATAATAATAGAACAAGGTCTAGATATTCCAAATGATTTTACATTAAAAGAATTAAACGGTAAAAAACCTTATTTATCTATCATTGATTTACAAATCAAATTTATTATTCTTTAATTATTAATATATTTATTTTTTACAAAAAAAAAAATAATAATAAATGTTGTTACTTAGATTGTATGCTTTTTAATTTTTATTATATTTAACTTATACAATTTAAATTTAATTAAAGCTGTTAATCAATAATATTTAATAATCAATAATACAATAGGGAGTAAGTTATTTACTATTTACATATAAATTTAAACTTAATTAATTTATTTTATAAATTTTTTAATAATTTAATAATATTTTAGTTAGTAAGTTATATCTATTTATAATTTAAAATAAATTTTTTATTAAAAATAAATTTTTAATAATTTAGAAAGGTAAATTATTTTTTTATTATAATTTCTATTATAATTTAAATAAAAAATATTAATATTTTTTATATATTACAGAAAGTAAGATATTAATTAATATTTTATACTTTTTATTATAATTTAAAATCAATAATTAAATTTTTATTTAAAAATTTAGATTGTAAATTATTTTTATTGATTATTAATATTTAAATATACTCTTTAAAATCAATTAAAAAATTTTTTTTAATTATTTAATAATTAATATACAAAAGATAGTAAGTTATTTTTATTGATTTTCAGTATTTATTTATATTTTATACTATAATTTAAAATCACTTAACTATTTAAAAACTAAATATTATTAAAGCAAGTAAGTTATTTTATTGATTATTAGTATTTAATTATATTTTATATTATATTTTAAATGCAAATAAATTTTTTAAAAAAAATAAATTTTATCGGTAAGTTCTTTTTATTGATTATCAGTATTTAATTATACTTATTATTATAATTAAAATTAACTATATTTTTTATTTAAAAAAAAAAAAATTAATAATTAGATTGTAAGTTATTTTTATTAATTATTAGTATTTTATAACAATTTAAAGTTAACTAAATTTTAATTTAAAAAAACAAAATCTTATTAAAGGGAGTAAGTTATTTTTATCAATAATTAATTATACTTTTTACTATTTAAAATCAACTAAAATTTTATTTATAAACAAAATATTACTAAAGGAAGTAATTTATTTTTATTGATTATCAGTATTTATTTAAACTTTTATTATAATTTAAAATTAATTCAATTTTTTATTTTAAAAAATAAATTTTATTAGAAAGTAAGTTATTTTTATTAATTATTAATAATTAATTATACTTTTTTAAAATCAACTAAATTATTTATTTAAAAAAAATTTAATAATTTAGCTTGTAAAAATATTTTATTAATTATTAATATTTAATTAAACTTTTTACTATAATTTAAAGTCAAAATTTATTTTAAAAATAAATTTTATTAGGGGGTAAATTATTTATTTATTATAATACTTATTATTATAATTTAAAGTTTACTAAAAATTTTATTTAAATAATCATTAATAATTTAGATTGTAAGTTATTTTTATTAATTATTAGTATTTAAATTATACTTTTTATTATAATTTGAAAAAACTAAATATTTTATTTAAAAAACAAATTTTTATTAAAGGGAGTAAGCTATTTTTATTAGTATTTAATTATAATTTTTATTATAATTTAAAATTAATTAAATTCTTATTTAAAAAATAAATATTACTAAAGGAAGTAAGTTATTTTTATTAATAATTAATTATACTTTTATTGTAATTTAAAATCAACTAAAATTTTTTATTAAATCACAAAAATATTAATAAAGATTGTAAGTAATTAATTGATTTTTTAGTATTTAATTATTCATTTTAATGTAATTTAAAATCAACTAAATTTTTATTTTAAAAATTTTATTAGTAGGTAAGTTATTTTTATTGATTATTAATATTTAATTGTAATTTAAAATCAATTAAATAATTAATAATTAATTATATAATAGATAGTAAGCTATTTTATAATTATTAGTATTTAATTATAATTTAAAGTTAACTAAATTTTCTTAAATAATTAATAATCAATAATGTATAGATGGTAAATTATTTTTATTTATTATCAATATTTAATTTTATTTTTTATTTATATTTTAACATCAACTAAATTTTTATTTAAAAAATAAAATATTACTAAAGAAAGTAAGTTATTTAATTAGTATTGTATTATACTTTTTATTATAATTTAAAATTAATTAAATTTTTTATTTAAAAAATAAAATATTACTAGAAAGTAAATTATTTTTATTAATTAATATTTATTTATACTTTTTATTGTAATTTAAAATTAACTAAAGTTTTTATTTAAAAAAAAAATTAATAATATAATAGATAGTAAATAATTTTATTACCAGTATTTAAATTATATTTTTTACTATAATTTAATCTCACTAAATTTTTATTTAAATATATAATTAATAAATTTAGATTGTAAATTATTTTTATTTAATTAATATTTAATTATGCTTTTTACTATAACTTAAATTAATTAAATCTTTATTTATAAAAAAATATTTAATATTAGATGGTAAATATTTTATTAATTATTTATATTTTTAACTTAAACTAATAATATAAATTATTTATTAAATATTTAATAAATATATTTATTAAGTAAATAATACTTTTTTTATATTTAAAGTTATAATAAAATTACAATAGTAATACTTATTATTATTTAGAAAAAAGGAATTTGCTTAAATTGTAATAAAAATAATATTAGCTATAACTGGTGTAAAGAATGTTATGCTAATATATTTCAACAAAATTTTTCTAATTGAACTAGTAATAATATATTTATTGATAAATTTATTCAAGAAATTCAAATGAATATGCAAAATAAATGCAACTATTAGAATGAATTCCTTATGATAAATTGAAAAATATTGAATATCTTGATAAAGGAGGATTTAGTATTATATATAAAGCTATTTGGTCAGATAGATATATTAAACTTATTCATTTATAAATAAAATTTGGATTAGAAATAATGAAACTATGATTATTCTTAAAAGTTTTAATCAATCATCAAATTTAAATGAAGAATTTTTAACTGAAGTATAAAATTAATAATTGATTTAATTTTAAGTAATTCATATTTAAATTAATTTTTATATTTTAGTGAAAGTGTCATTATAAATGTTATAGTCAATTAAAATATTATTCAAATGAAAATCTTATTCAATTATATGGATTTACTCAAGATCCAAATACTTTAAATAATATGATAATAATGAAATATGCAATAAATGGTAATTTAAGAAAAAATTTACCAAATATAGTTAAAGAAAGATGGATAATTAAATTAATACAGTTAAATAATATTATTAAAGGACTTAATGAAATACATCAAAAAAATTTTATTCATTGTGATTTTCATCATAGTAATATTTTAAATATTAGAAATAAGATTTTTTCTATTAGTGATTTAGGATTATGTAAAACTGTAGATTATTTTCAAACATCTAAAAAAATGAAATTTATGGTGTTTTACCATTTGTAGCACCTGAAGTTTTAAAAGGTCAACCTTATACTTTAGCTAGTGATATATATAATTTTTCTATGATTATGTGGGAATTAATATCAGGAGTTCCTCCATTTAATAATGAAGCTTATGATTTTCAACTTTGTTTAGATATTTGTAAAGGCAAACGTCCTAAAATTATTGAAAATTCTCCACAATGTTATATAAATTTAATGAAAAAATGTTAGGATATAGATCCATTAAAAAGGCCAACAGCATTAGAAATTAAGATGATTATTAAAAATTGGTATAAATATATTAAAAGAATAGATTTTAATATAAAATTAAAAGATGATATTATAGATTTTTATAAAGAAGATAAAGCATTCAAACAAAATCAAGAAAATAATTTAAATAATATTAAAGATTATCCACAAGTATTTCATACAAGTTGTTACTTAACTTTACTGAAAAATTAAGTGAAATTTTAGATTATGAAATTGCATATTCAAATATTAGTAAAAGTATTGGTAATTATAATATTTATAAATTTACAAAATATAAAAATTTTATTAATTGTTTTAATTTTAATTTATAAATATTTTTAATTTAATAGAAGCTTTAACTATTATAAATGATGAAATAAATAAATAATTATATATTAAAATATATATTAAAAAGGAAAAAAAAATAATATATATATTAATTAATATATTTTATAAATAGGTAAAAATAATTAAAATTTATTTATCATATATTAAATATTTTTATTTTTTATTATTTTCATAATTTTTATAAAATATTTATTTAGTAACACTGTATATAAAATAATTATTATAAAAAAACAGTTTGTAATTATATAAATAAACTTTTATATATAAATTAAATAATAATAAATTATAAATTATTAAAATAATTAGTTTAATTTTAAACTTTAAACTTTAAATAAATTAAGCTACTTAAGAATTAGAGTAGTTAAATTATTATAATTATTATTATTACTTAACAATAATATTATATTTAATAAATTTTATAATTACACAATCATAATACTTTATCTGTTAAGTAATTTTTAACAGTATGAGTTTATATAAACTTTGTCTAATGTATTATAAATTATAAGCTATAAAATAATAATAATGCAATATACATAACTATTTATTATATAGAAGTTCAAGTTTTAGTCAATAAATTTAATTTTGACAACCTTTTAACTGCTAAAGAATTTGTTCAAATTGATAAGTCTGAAATTACAAATAAAATGATATTTGATAAAGAAATTTTGAACAGTTATACTTAAAAACAAAATAAAGAAAAGAAGGGATCATTTATCAACTATTATTCATAGTAAAGCTATTAGATATTTAATAAAATAATTTTATATTTGAAATAATATAAAAAAATGAATAATAAAGAGTTAAAGTAAATTAAAAAGCTTAAAAAAATAGTTTTAAAATAGCAGTTTATTTTTGTATGACAAATTAACTTTAATAGTTTTATTAAATATAATTGAAATTTTTTTATTTTTCTTTTAATTTTACATATTTTTTTATGTATAATTTAGATATTACATATAATTTATTTTACATTAATAATTTAGTATTTTTTTTATATTTTTATGTAATAATATAATAAAAATAATATAAGATAATAATAATATGATGATAATACTATATTGATTAAATAACATTCCTTGTAATAGTGTTAAAATTTTATTAAAATTTTATTAAAATTGTGTTAAGAATTCACATTATTTTTTATTAAAATTTGATCAATTTTTGTTGAACTTGTATTGAATTACTTATTATAATAAATAATTTTATAATAATTTTTATTTATCAACAAGGTAATGATTTGTTATTATTGAACTACTTTAATAATTTAATATATTATATTTATTAAATTCATATGTTATTTTTGGATTAATCTAATTTTTATAAATAATATTATGCACAATTATAATATGACTTTTGTTTTAATATAAATCAGAATTTCAATCACAAAAATTTCTTATTATATTATTTCAATTATGAGATTTGCTTATTATATTTGAATAAGTTAATTTTTATAAATAATACAATATATAATTCAATTAGGGGATATATCAAAAAAGGAAACAGGTTCTAGAATATTCTATTGCAATTTTTAAAATTTGATTGGCTTATTTATTCATTTTATATTTGTATTTTAAAAAAATTTTTTACAATATTTGTTCAATATAAAAACTTTTCAAACAGATAGAACAAGACGTCTAGTTTTCATAATCACAAATAATCCCATATAGTTAAGTCTATTCTATTAAAGTAAATGAGAACTTAAACTGAGTATTTGCTTTATATATTATTAATAGTATAAATAAAAAAACAAAATTTTATTCAACTAATTTAAATAATTTTTTTTGTAGTGTTTACTTATCTAAAATCCAAAGTAAGAAATCTTCAATGCATTTTTGTGGATCTAGCTGAAAAATATGAAATTGGATTAAAACCTTGTGAAACTAAAGAATCACAAAAATAGAAATATGCTGATAATGAAAATACAGCTAAGAAGCTTATACAATATCATACTTACCTTCCTGAACTTGCTAACCGTTATTTTTCTTTGAATGTTTATTCAATTTGTGAAAGGCACTATAATCAAACTATTGCTACTAATCAGTTTTATCAGCATTTTGTAAGTTCCGTTTAAAAGAATAAAAGGCTCTAACTTGAGGATAATGATATCTATTTAATTGCTGATTTTGATAAAACCAAAAGACTCTTAAAATATATGCAAATAGAAAGTCAGCAGAAATTACAGTCAAAAGTGGACCTTAATAATCAAGTTACACAAATGCAAAATTATATAAAAGACCAAAAAAATGAAATAGTGGAGTTGAAGAAACAATTACAGTAGGCCTATAATAATATGAGTAAAATGCAAAACTTATATGATACATAATGTAAAATTAATGAAGTTCTTATTAGACAATTGAATTTAAGATTTGCTAATTAGCAAAAATGTGTTAATGTAATTATTGAGATAACAAACGCAGAATGCATATTATTATTTAATAATTTAGAATCACTAATTCAAGATAGCAATAGATTTTCTATAGAGAATCTTGTGATATATAGTTCTCATGAATGGCTTAATAGGTGTAATAAAATTGTTATAGCATTTATTAAAACTTTGGTTCAAAATGTTCAAAATACTGATACTTTAAGTCAAGAAAAACTTTTTAAAACTGCTATTGCAGTTGATTCGATATATGGTGCATTACATGAAAAGTATATTTCAGAAATCCAACTTGCCTTTTCAGCTATTAAGTATTCAATCACACGATCAAAATAGTTATTAATATTGATAATCATATTATAAGTTCAGGAAGTTACTTTTGATTTCAAAAATAGCTGAAAGAATTATCAAAGCAAGAAGGACTATTACATAAAGGACTTTTATTTCTTGCATTTGATAATGAACAAAGAGGGCAAAAATTATCTTAACTGAACTATAATACAGTGATTTACTATATCATTACCAGCTTCGTCGCTTTTAATATGTCATTACAAAACAAAATTTAACATACTGATTCATCTTGAGCATATCACTTCCTTAATAAGTTACAGCTTAAAGAACTTTTTGATGTTAACTCTCAAATACAAGAAGCTATCGATAAAGAATTATATAATTATTATCTTACTAATATTCTTAATTTATTATTTGAAGAAAAATTATCCTCTACTAATGTAATTGATTCTCTTATAAATCTACAGAAACTAATATCACTAATATGAAGGAATGTCCTAATTGTCATCAATAAAATATTGAGAATCAAAAGAAAAAATGCCCAATATGCAAGACATAATTGCCAATATTGACTGACATACAAAAAGAGAAAGTAGCCAAAATAATAACTAACAAAACTAATGATACCCTTATTTTCAAACTATATAGTTTTAACAATAAATTAAGCGTCACACATATTTCTAGGATTAGCATTACTCAACAACAAACTACTGATCAAAGAGTTAACACCCCTGATATTTATATTTCTGATCTGATTGATATTAATCCTAACTCTATTTCAAATATTAAAAAAGTTCTTTTGCACATAGAAAAATAACAGGTATTAGGGATGGAATTCATAAGTGAATGGCGGTGATCTGTGATGGTGTCCTATACCATCATATTACAAAATTGAAAGATATGTTTCCTTGGCTAGAACTTATACTAAGACTATTACATAAAGAAATGAATATGCTTTGATCATTTGTGGAATTAAACTGATAAGTATTAATTAAAATTTTATTTGTTTTTCTGATTTTCAGATTTTTACTTACTTGATAACTTAAATTTTATATTAGAAAATTGATATAAAATGATTTGCTGTATGACAAGATTATTGAACAGATAATCAGCTTTTCTATTTCAAAAAATATGCAGACTATTATAAGTCTTAGAATGCCATCTGTAATATATACCATCAGGCAATTTCTATTAAACTTATATGGTCATATGTAAAAAGCAATTCTGAAATATCAGTCGAAGAATATCTTGCATGGGCTAAAAACTAACAAGATTCACTTTATCAGATAAAATATGAACAGGTAAATCACTATTAAACTTTGTACTTTATAAATTCTAACGTTAATTTTGTTTTATTATTATATTATTATAATAAATATTCATTTATCTCTAAACAATAATCAATTATCGGAAAGCTATACGAACTAGCAACCCTTTATTAAAGAGAGCTGCCAAAGAATATATTCCTCTATTTAGTTTGCAAGACATTATTCTATTTACTATTTAATAGAAGTTTCTGATGAAATTCAATTAATGTGTCTCTGTCCAGAAGTACAGAACATTATAGAAGAAAACTACATCATATCTAGATCAGGCATTTATGAACAATATCAAGGGTTAGATGCAATATTAGAGGAGATAAATAAGACCCTAAAAATCTTAATACCTCCTGTCCCGCAATATCATTATTAGAAAATTGCTACGCGTAATTGTAAAAAGTTCCTTGAGGTAATTTTTTAATTTAATTAATTTAATTAGTAAAATACTGATAAAATTACTTTACAATAAAATTTAGCTTAAAAATAACTTACTTGAAACAATCAAATATAATGATTATCAAACTGTTAGACTAAGAACTTGGCCAGAATCATCTGTGAAATGCCAAAGATTTTAGACTTATCTACGAAGTCTTGAATTTGTGTATCAAAGTTTAGAAGAATATAGATTAAATGAAAATTTAAAAAATTTCACACTTTTGGCAAGGCAAGCTTAGAAAAATTATATTATCAAAATATTTATTAATAAAAATAATTCTTCTTTATTCAGGCTGATACTAATTTTAAAACAAGAAATGAAGGCTCAGGAAAATGAAGAAAATATGATCAAATCTGAAATATTGTCAAAGGTAGAAATCCTTCTTGAACAACTTGGCAAAAATGTTCAGAAAAAATATTCTGGATTAAATTCAAAAAAGCAAAGCGAATTATTATGCATATTACAAGAAATAAAACATGAATTTAATAACAATGAGACATTTGTAAAATAAGTTTGAAATTTTTTTTTTAAAAAAGGTAAATGAAAAAAAATTCTTTTCTAAAACACCATTTTAAAATAAAATTTTGTTCTAAATAAAAATACTGTTCTAAAATAAAATACTATTCTAAATTTTATTCAAAATTTTAATTTATAACCAATCAATTTCTGATTTCTAAATTTGGAGTAAACCTAGAAAATTCTAATCAGCAAAATTATTACTATATTAAAAAATGATCAATATTACATATTTGGTATATTCCCTGACTGTATTAAATTTACCTATTTATTTTATTATTTTTATTATAGTTAAATTATATTTTATTTTTTATATTTATTTAACATTATAAATTAGTTTATATAAAATAATATTAGATAATAATCTTCTTATAACTAGAATTTTATATAAATAGTATAGAAATTGTTCTTATAAAAGGATAAAGAAAATAGTGATAACTTAATATTTTGAGTTAAAGATGTAGAATCCAGGTTTAAGGATTACTAAAGATACAATCTTTATAATAAAGAAATTTCTTTTTAAACTATACATATATTAAATCCTTCAATGTATCAATTGTATTTATTATTCTTACTTATTGTAAAAATTATTTTTATCCATCTAAATTATAAACTTAAGATTGATTATAATAAATCCTATTCTATAGTAACTTTGTAGTTTCTTACATATTACTTTCTATTATTAAGTCATCATTATCTTAAGTTTGATAGATTAAGTGTAAGATTAATAATGTAAAAATGACTATAAGAATAATAGTAATAAGATAAGATTCTAGTAGAGTGTAGCCTAATAAATAAATCACAGATATAGTATAATATATTCTACTTGCCAATATGAGCAAAAGTAGAGAATTTAATAAGTAATTATAATGTAAGTAAATAAATAAATAATAATATAATAATAAATATAACTTAGCAGTATAATTAATATTTTTTAAGACTTTTGTAATTATTAAAATAGAGTGAGAAAAAGTGAAAGGTGAATTTATATGATAAAAAGATTATACAACTTCTTTAAAACTTGATTCTAAGATAGATCAGGTAATAATTAAAAAATGTTTAATTGATTTTTTAGATTTATATTAAAATATTTACTTTTTTAAAATCGAGGTATACTTGGAAAAGAAATCATAATTTGCATACTATAAGATAAATATAAAATACAATATAAGATCACAATATGACTACAAGGCAATAATCATAAATTTTGTTTTTTTTATTTTGTTTTATTTTCTTAATTTCATTTTTTCATTTTGTTTTATTTTATTAATTTTTTAATTTCCTTAAAAATATAAATTTATAAATTTTTTTATAAATTAATAAAACTATCATATAATAATTAACAGATTGTATATTAAAATAAAATAACTAGAATTACAAAATAACATAAATATATTTCTGAAAAAATTATATTATAGTAAAATTATATTTGGTAATAAAATTAGTAATCATTTACTATATTAAATAATTTATTATAATTTTTTTTATTATAATAAAGGCTGTTTAGTCTGAATAACAAAGTTATTATATCAAGTTTTGATTGTAATTTTAGTAATAATCTAAAATATATATAATTTTATTAGTAAAATAAAATTATTATTAATATAATAAAATATTAATACTTAAATTTTATTTATAATAAATAAATAATTTTAATTATGTAAATAAAATTTATTTAATAATTACAAACTACATATTATTATATAATAACTATCTATATATAATATTCATTAAATAATAAATTGTAAATATTTTAAGTATCTTTGTCTATTATAAATTAATTAATAAATACATAATATTTATTTAAGTTACATTTTGATTTTATCTTTATTAATAATTAAATTCTTTATAAATTAAAATATATAAATAAATTAAAATTAAATTTCTTATAGTTAATAGTTAATAAATATTAAAATATTTTCCAATATTTTTACTAATTCTTGTTTTTTCAATATTATTATCTAAAATTTTATTTAATCTTTCAGTAAAATTAAGTAAACTATTTTTTATATAATATGCTTGTAGATGTAATTTAATAATAATTTTATTAAATAAATTATTATTTTATCTTTCTTTTAAAGTTTTATCTAATTTATAAAATTCTATAATATTATATTTTAATTTTTTATCAAAATCCTTTTTTATAATATTATTATACCAATCTATAATAATCATTTTAATTTCTAATATACTTGGTCTTTTTAATGAATTATTATTCTAATATTACTTCATTAAATCTATATAATATTGTGAAATATCTATAATAATATTAGAATGTCTACCTTTATAAATATTTAAAGCAAGTTAAAAATTATGAACTTGATCATTAAATGAAGAAATTCCAGATATTAATTCCCACATGATCATAGAAAAACTATATATATCACTAGTTAAAGTATAAGGTTAACCTCTTAAAACTTCAGGTACTACAAATGGTAAAACTCCATAAATATCATTTTTTTTAGAAGATTGAAAATAATCAGCAAGTTTACATAATCCTAAATCACTAATTGATAAAATATTATCTTTAATATTTAAAATGTTTTCATCATGAAAATCATAATGAATAAGTATTTTTTGATGTTGTTAACATTACTCTTTTCATCGAATAAATTAACTATGATTTAAAGTCAGAGAGGCAATAGCTATGACTTAAATCTAATCAACTTAACACGCTATTTATTAGAGTTTATTTAGTTAATAAGAAATAAATTATAAGTTTTATGTTTGTAAAATGTTAAATGTGTTTATTATTGTTATTAAATATATATTAAATACAATGTTGTGAACTTATTTGAATCTGTCCTTTTTCCAAGGCATTTTTATATCCTTTATATAAGAATATTACAATTAAAGAAAATCTATGGTAAATAAGATACTACTGACAATAATAACAGAGCTAACAGATATGCTAATTATA